>JASANA010010418.1:0-46535 GCA_030248095.1 Ptycholaimellus sp. GST1_10
GCTCCATAAAAAGGCTCAGCAGTCAATGGGATGCAGTGCATTGAGTACCTGAGTGCTGCAGGTAGGACAAGCAAGCATATTATGGCAATGCAACTTGCCACAAGTAGTGAACCTCCCTAACAAATGGTCTAAACCCCCTCACTGCTAATGGGGAAAATTAAGACCAGGACATTAAAAGTTGGAATTTTCAAATAAACCTCATGCATCCATGTTATGGGTATACATGGCCTCGTTTTGATGCATTCAGTGAGAATCTGGTCACTGAATGGATAGTTTGGACCAAAAATTTAGTGAAATTGGCAAATTTGTGCCCTAATTGTTTTGTTATGTTATGTAAGTGAAGTGTTATGTTACGTTATGTATTAGTGTACTAGCAACCCCATCAGGGCTCCATAAAAAGGCTCAGCAGCCAATGGGATGCAGTGCATTGAGTACCTGAGTGCTGCAGGTAGGCCAAGCAAGCATATTATGGCAATGCAACTTGCCACAAGTAGTGAACCTCCCTAACAAATGGTCTAAACCCCCTCACTGCTAATGGGGAAAATTAAGACCAGGACATTAAAAGTTGAAATTTTCAAATAAACCTCATGCATCCATGTTATGGGTATACATGGCCTCGTTTTGATGCATTCAGTGAGAATCTGGTCACTGAATGGATAGTTGGGCCAAAAATTTAGTGAAATTGGCAAATTTGTGCCCTAATTGTTTTGTTATGTTATGTAAGTGAAGTGTTATGTTACGTTATGTATTAGTGTTAGTGTGTAGTTATGTATTGGGGAGGGAAGGGAAGGACAAGAGATGGAAGGGAAGGTCCAGGGGAGGAATTGAAGGTCGGTGGAGGGAAGGGAAGGTCATGGGGAAGGGAAGGTTGGTGGAGTTGGTGGCATAACATAACATTTACTTTTCATTTACATAGCATAACATAATTTTCTTTTACATCACATAACATAACAAAACATAGCATAACATAACATAAACAAAAAGTGAAAGTTTTGGGAGGGAAGGTCCAGTGGAAGAATTGAAGGTCGGTGGAAGGAAGGTCCAGTTTAGTGATTGAATGTTGGTGGAGGGAAGGGAAGGTCCAGGGAAGGGAAGGTCATGGGGGAGGGAAGGGAAGGACAAGGGATGGAAGGGAAGGTCCAGGGGAGGAATTGAAGGTCGGTGGAGGGAAGGGAAGGTCATGGGGAAGGGAAGGTTGGTGTAGGGAAGGGAAGGTCATGGGGGAGGGAAGGGAAGGACAAGGGATGGAAGGGAAGGTCCAGGGGAGGAATTGAAGGTCAGTGGAGGGAAGGGAAGGTCATGGGAAGGGAAGGACAGAGGATGGAAGAAGGGAATGTCCAAGGGAAGGGAAGGAAGGTCAGGGGAGGGAAGGTCAGGGGAGGGAAGGTCCAGGGGAGGGAAGGTCCAGAGAGGAATTGAAGGTCAGTGGAGGGAAGGGAAGGTCATCGGAAGGGAAGGACAGAGGATGGAAGAAGGGAAGGTCCAAGGGAAGGGAAGGGAGAACTTTTATTTTAGTAAAAATACACCATTGCATTTACATAACATAACGCTATACTCACTTTTCTTACGCATAACATAACTCTATACCCACTTTTCTTATGCAGCACATAACATTAAAGCATGTTTTCTCCCGCATAACCTAACATTAAAGCCTGTTTTCTCCTGCATAACATAAGATTAAAGCCTGTTTTCTCCCGCATAACATAACATATTTCCTATACATAACATAACAATCTCGGTTATGTTATGTGCAAGTAATGTTATGTTATGCGTATGTTATGTTATGCAAAAAATATTTTTATGTTATGTTATGCGGATTTTTTATGTTATGTTATGTGGTAGTACGTTATGTTATGTAACTTAAATTGACCCCCCTATGCATGGAGACAAATATGGGGTTGGTGATCAGCTGCTTGTTCACCACGGCCTGCTGGAAGCCCATGAAAATCAGCTAGAAGCAAATGGGCACCTGTACCATAATCTGTACCTGTACCATATATGGTGCTACTTCTGAGACCAACAATCTTTTAGAATGACGCAAGACAAAGTTGATGATGAGATGCTTGTTCACCACAACCTGGTTTGAAGGATATGGCCACCATCATCGTAAGTTACATCCAAAATTACCTATATGGTGCTATGTATAAGCCAAAAACATTTTGCAAAGCCTCAAGATGAAGTTGATGATGACCTGCTAGTTCACCACGGCCTGGTGCAAGCCCAAGGAGACCATGTAGAAGCAAACGGGTGCCGAAATCGTAATCTACGTCCAAAAATACCTATATGATGCTATTTGTAGGACCAAAAACCCTTTAAAATGCCTCAAGATGAAGTTGATGATGCCCTGCTTGTTCACCACGGCCTAGTGCAAGCCCAAGGAGACCAGATAGAAGCAAACGGGTGCCGAAATCGTAATCTACGTCCAAAAATACCTATATGATGCTATTTGTAGGACCAAAAACCCTTTAAGAGGCGGTTTGCGAGAAAATTTAAAGGGGGTATTCCACTTCCCAAAAATCGAAGGTTCGAATTGGGAATCGAGATTAGGCCATGGTTTTGGTCCATTTAGTTGTGATCTCAGTCCAACAAACCCTGGCTCAAAATATTGCTTAGTCGCTGAGAAATGACCATTTTTCTAACACCTACTTTTTTGACCTATGGATGACCTAAAAATCGATTTTTGGCAAATTTCAACCAAGATTTTTTGACCAACCCCAGACTATTATATATCAATCGAACCGCAAAACTATAACAAATTTTATGGTGACAATGATTTTTTCCAAAACGAAAATTTTTTCAATTTATTTTTCAAAAAACCGATTTTTGCATTTTGCAATTTTTGGCACAAAAAAACTGATTTCCAAAACAGATCAAAAAATTCAAGGCTAAGACCTAGCCTATCTTTTTATTCACATTCTTGCCGTCATTTTGGTATATAACACTTTGCAAATGGCGATGTATGAATCGGAAAAATTTTTGATTTAATATTTGCACTTCAATTTTAGCCCTATGTTATGACATAGGCAAAAAATGGCCAAAAAAATTTTGTTCTTAAATTTCTAATCTTTCGGCATTAAATGCTCATTTACGACCCCCTCCACCCCACTGTATCATTTGTTTCCCAGAATTCGTTTGAATCTGCTCAAACTGAAATGCCCATTTTCCTATGCTTTAACATTGCCTATGCTATAACATAGGAAAATTGGAATATCAGTTTGAGCAGATTCAAACAAATTCTGGGGAAACAAATGATACAGTGGGGTGGAGGGGGTCGTAAATGAGCATTTAATGCCGAAAGATTAGAAATTTAAGAACAAAATTTTTTTGGCCATTTTTTGCCTATGTTATAACATAGGGCTAAAATTGAAGTGCAAATATTAAATCAAAAATTTTTCCGATTCATACATCGCCATTTGCAAAGTGTTATATACCAAAATGACGGCAAGAATGTGAATAAAAAGATAGGCTAGGTCTTAGCCTTGAATTTTTTGATCTGTTTTGGAAATCAGTTTTTTTGTGCCAAAAATTGCAAAATGCAAAAATCGGTTTTTTGAAAAATCAATTAAAAAAATTTTCGTTTTGGAAAAAATCATTGTCACCATAAAATTTTTTATAGTTTTGCGGTTCGATTGATATATAATAGTCTGGGGTTGGTCAAAAAATCTTGGTAGAAATTTGCCAAAAATCGATTTTTAGGTCATCCATAGGTCAAAAAAGTAGGTGTTAGAAAAATGGTCATTTCTCAGCAACTAAGCAATATTTTGAGCAAGGGTTTGTTGGACTGAGATCACAACTAAATGGACCAAAACCATGGCCTAATCTCGATTCCCAATTCGAAACTTCGATTTTTGCTAAGTGGAATACCCCTCCTACAAGGCCTCTCAATCCTCTCGCAAACTGCCTCTTAAAATGCCTCGAGATGAAGTTGATGATGCCCTGCTTGTTCAATACGGCCTGGTGCAAGCCCAAGGAGACCAGGTAGAACAAACGGGTGCCGAAATCGTAATCTACGTCCAAAAATACCTATATGATGCTATTTGTAGGACCAAAAACCCTTTAAAATGCCTTGAGATGAAGTTGATGATGCCCTGCTTGTTCACCACGGCCTGGTGCAAGACCAAGGAGACCAGGTAGAAGCAAACGGGTGCCGAAATCGTAATCTACATCCAAAAATACCTATATGATGCTATTTGTAGGACCAAAAACCCTTTAAAATGCTTCGAGATGAAGTTGATGATGCCCTGCTTGTTCACCATGGCCTGGTGCAAGCCCAAGGAGACCAGGTAGAAGCAAACGGGTGCCGAAATCGTAATCTACGTCCAAAAATACCTATATGGCGCTGTTATTTTGGCGAAAAACCCTGTAAAAAGCATAAATATAGAGCTGGTTATCAAGAAAAAGGTGGTTATCAAGAAAACCCCAAAAACAGGATTTTTACCCAAAAAGATGATGTTTCGACCTAAAAAAAGCGGAAAATGCCAAAAATAGAGGTGCCTTGACACTTTTTTGGCCTGATTTACCCTAGAACCGTTGAGATCCCAGCCCCAGAGGCTGCCAAAGTGTCTGCAAAGGTGCGGACGGACGGACGGACGGACGGTGTGCGCCCGGACACCGGACATTTTTTAAAAAAAGTTTTATTGAAATAACTTTTTCAATATGGCTCTAAAAATTTTTTGTCAAAGAAGGACCCCCCACAATTTGACCACGGCTCGTCGAATGAGCCTATTTGCAGCGCTCTCCGATGTCTGTGTGACGAGCTACAGCCTGGCAAACTTTGGGAAAGCTGCATTAAGTTGTGTTGCTCGATAAGAGGGGCTTGGCGCTTCCGCTCTGCTAACGCTCCGCTCGCGCAAGCCCAATTTTGTTCTTTAATTATGTCCAAACCATTTGGCAAAACAAATGTCTGAGAGTATTATTTTGTTAGCCAATTATGTCCTAACCATTTTTTTGTAACATAGCCCAAAAATTAAAAAAAAGAAAATGATTATGGGCATGTCTTATGCTATCTAAAGGGAGAAAATTTTCCCCCTTCCTGATAATTTCGGGGGGGGGGGGATTCCTCCCAAAATCATTTGGGGGGGGGGGGGGGGAATTCCCCCATAATCATTTGGGGGGAGGGGGACTGGTAACAGGACAACTTGGTACAAAGACAACATGGTACAGTGGACAACTTGGTACAAGGATAACTTTGTACAGGGAAAACTTGGTACAAGGATAACTTGGTACAGTGGAAAACTTGATACAGGGATAACTTGGTACAGGGAAAACTTGGTACAAGGATAACTTGGTACAATGATAACTTGGTACAGTGGATAACTTGGTACAGGGAAAACTTGGTACAAGGATAACTTGGTACAACAGATTTTTGCGCACATAAGGACACACATAAGTGTGCGGTGGGGAGCCTCCATGGTCTTCATTGCACCAGTCTTGATCTGCGTCTGTGAAAGCTAAGCAAACACCATCGTTGGTGTAGATGTGGCCCTTGCAATTCAGCTTTCTGTGAAGGTCACAGCGGTAGTAGGACCGGCCAGCTGCATTGGCCCTGTGGAAGGTGTAGCTGAAGCCCCGCAGCACCCACTTGTCCTTGGCACGCTGGGTGTCGCCTGCATCCTGCAGGCTCTCGCCTATCCCCAGCTCCGCATCACTGCCCACGTAGACCATCCTCAATCGTCACACAATTGGCATATATGGTCACAGTGCCAGGTGAAGAATGAACTTTTGAATTGTACAGGTAACTATTTCGTAGTTTTCATTTTTGTGCACTCATGATAGTAGATAATTGCGCAGAAATCTTATGTGTGTCCTTATGTGTGCAAAAATCTGTTGTACCAAGTTATCCTTGTACCAAGTTTTCCCTGTACCAAGTTATCCACTGTACCAAGTTATCCCTGTACCACGTTTTCCCTGTACCAAGTTGTTCACTGTACCAAGTTATCTTTGTACCAAGTTGTCCACTGTACCAAGTTGTCTTTGTACCAAGTTTTCATGGAACTGCCCCCTTTCCTCCTAATATCCGCCATTGCTCTCAGATACTGCTTTTAATTTTAAGGTGTACTTTGTTCATGTCTTTTCGAAATATTGGGCTGGCGCGAACGGAGCTATAGCGGAGTGTCAGCGCCCAGCCCCTCTTTTCGACCTAGGTGTACGTTTTAGGGGTTATTGCTAGATCTAAATTTTGATAAGGCTGCTGCTCGTCACAGAAAGCTCCAATCGTTTTAATTATTTTTGCAATGAAAAGAGCAACATCGAATTGACTATAGTTAATCTTTTGACTTTTGCCCAAAACTATTTGTTTTACTGTGAAAAATGCAAAAAACCATTTGTCCGAAC
Source organism: Ptycholaimellus sp. GST1_10 (assembly GCA_030248095.1). Taxonomy (NCBI): domain Eukaryota; kingdom Metazoa; phylum Nematoda; class Chromadorea; order Chromadorida; family Chromadoridae; genus Ptycholaimellus; species Ptycholaimellus sp. GST1_10. The sequence continues at coordinate 6,334 of JASANA010010418.1, forward strand.
TCCTTCTTCTTCTCCTTCTCCTTCTGCTCCGCATCTATTTAATGGACGATAGTAGGTATTCATTTTATCCCCCCCGCCCCCTGCCCCCGGTCACTGGGGTTTATCATATAGTCATGTATTGATAAATCTGAAGTTTGGCTAAGGTGGCATATGCCCCAGTGGTGTAGTGGTGTAGGCAATTGGTCAGAGGGCAGTTCTTTTACTCGCCTCCAGCCCTGGAGTCAACTCCGCCTCCGGAGGCGACTTCAATGTTTTCAAAAGCGGAGGTGAGTAAAAGAACAAGTCCCAGCCGCCTCCGCTTTAAAATGGCTCCAGTTCTTTTACTCGCCTCCGGAGGCGGAGTCGACTCCACCTCCGCGGAGGCGGCTACGACTTGAGTTCTTTTACTCGCCTCCGGAGGCAGAGTCGACTCCGGAGGCGGCTAGGGGCTGTTCTTTTACTCCAAATTCGGAGGCGGAGTCGACTCCGCCTCCAGCCAAAAAGCGGAGGCGGCTTGAAGCTCCCTCCGCTTGGCTGGAGGCGACTTTTAAAAGGGGGAAAACAATGAAAAAGGGAAAGAAGGGACAGAAGGGAATAGAGGAATCGACAGAATGGAAACTAGGAAGTGAAAGACCTCAAAAGAAAGAGAAGAACGGAAAAAAAGAACACTGAAAAAGAACAAAAAAGTAACAAGAATGGAAAAGAACAAAGAAAAGCAGAAAAGCGCGGAACAAATAAAACCAGAAAAGCCAGTAGTAAATGCTCAAGCTGGGTGTAAAAATGCGCATAGCCTTTGCCTTAAATCCCCCCGAAATCCCCCTATTTTTGCTTTCGCATGGCTAGTGTGTTTTCAGCATTGGTTTCAGTGCGAGAACATAATTCATCTAAGTACTTAAATTTCAAGCACCCATAGTATCAATCATAGCAAACAATCGTCAACACCCTTTAGAAATCCATAGCATAGCTGTCCTTCAACTGGCGGCGGTTTCGACTCTGCCGCCAGTAAAAGAACAGCCCACCTCCAGACAAGTGTCGGCGGAGGCACCACTGCTTGGCGGCAGCTTTGAGTAAAAGAACAGCCTCCCTCCAGTTGTCGGGGGGAGGGCTGATGGTAGTAAAAGAACTGACAAGCGTCGGCGGAGGCTCCTCCGCCCCCAGCGGCGGAGGCGCCACCGCCTCCGCGAAAAAGAATTGCCCTCAGATGAATGATCCTGGCAGGTTCAAATCCTTCTCAAGCATTATTTTTTATTTTTGTCTGTTTAAAGTTGAGAAAACAACTGGTATCATCGGAAGGCCTAATGTTAAGCTCTGTTTTCCCAAAAAACGATTCTCCTAAACAAAATCTAAGAAAATTTCTGAAAAATTTTTATGTTTGCCCATAGATTTGCATTGTAATTTCCGATTTGAAAATTTTTTTTAAAGTTTTGTTTTTTATTTTTTATTTATCTAATAAAATTTTAGCTAAATATATAACCCACATTATAAAATTTGTATTTATACATTTTATACTATATTAAAAGTGGAAGAAATATCTGGTACTATCGGCAGGCCAAATGTGGGTCTCTTTTCTCCGAAATTTGCAATTGACTCGAGTAAAAAGTAAAGGAAATACATTTTATACTAGTGGAATCTGCTGCGTCATCTGCATTTTGTTTTTGGGCGCGCATGGAAAGAGACACTGATCTGTGCGCCAAAAACAAAATGCAGATGACGCAGCAGATTGCACTAGTATAAAATGTATTTCCTTTACTTTTTACTCGAGTCAATTGCAAATTTCGGAGAAAAGAGACTCACATTTGGCCTGCCGATGGTACCAGATATACTCTTATGTGCATTCAAGTAGCTGCAAAATACAAAATATTTGGAAAAGTTATGATAATTTCGTATTTTCGATGCTCATTTGTTCAAGAAATATACGACAATAAAAAAGATAAAAGTTTATGCAATTGAAAAACGCTATGCTGCCCCAAGCGTTATCTAGATGGGAAATCTTAACCTGTTCATCTTTTTTAATCTTTAAAATTTTTGATTTGGTAATGTTTAGTTTTGATTTAAAAGAAAATTTTTTGAGAGCGGAATAGTCAGAGATCTTGGACAAGTTATTAATTTTTTATGCCACCGTTAATAAATCTATATTGACAGGGATATGAAATCTACGATGACAGCCTATTTTTTCCAACATAATGCTTTTTGCGATAATTACTGTTGTACTTACTGAATGTTCCTCTATTATTATGATTTTTATATCGCATCATGAAGAGCATTTTCGTTGTTCTGTGCTAGTGCTATTATTGTTTCATTTTGTGAACCAATAAACAAAATTTCTCCTTTTAATTAGCAAAAACTTTGTAAACAGGGCCAAAATAATGACTAGAGGTCAATGGGTGCTTTCAAAAATTGGAATGAATTTCAATGATTGGGAATGGTTAAAGTTTGACTAGAGATCAATTTAGCTGGAATACTAATGCGCTGTGGCTGGAATGGAATCGCTTGGTGAATAAATAAATAAGTATGGCGGCCTGTAGTAAAAAAAGGGAAGAGGGAAGGAAAAGAAGGTAGGGAAGAAAGAAAAATGGCGGTGGGCAGAGGAAGAAGGAGGAGAAGGAGGATAGTGAGTGAAGGATAGAATCCAGGAAGGCGATGTGCTGAGGGCGGAAGTGGAGGGAGAGGGAGCAGAGAAGAGAAGCATTGCAGCGGCGAGGCCGCCAACGGTTGGCGAGTCCATTGGCTTCAATTCCTCCATCACATCACTTCATTCAACCCTGAAATATATCTTTTGCTCAACCAGCGCATTTTCACATTTTCTATTCCACTCAAGTCGTTACGAAAAACCGTTGCCCATATTATTCTTTTTGTGTTGTTTTTAAGGTTGAAATTTGTTAAGTTTGGCCGGGGATATGATGGTTGGTGGGAGGGGATTGTGGGAGTGGTTGTAAGAAGGGGGGTGGGGTGGGGGGGGGGGGGGTCTGGGGTGGTTGAAGGAAGGGAAAAGGGGACGTCGGAGAATGCAGAGAGAGCGAGAAGGGAAGGGAAGAAGGCTGAATGCCAGGCGAGGCGAGGAAGTAGGTGGAAGAAAGAAAAACGTAGAACGTTAGCTGGACACGAAAGGCGGAAATGAGGGAGTTCGAGCAGAGCGGGATGCCATTGCAGTAGTCACTGGGTAGAGAGAGAGAAATAGAAAGTTGGGGTGAGTGGATGGATGGTGATTTGGGGTGCTTGCTTGGGCTTGCATAAAATGGCAGACTCTCCACGACTAAAGGCAAAAAGGGCATCACCACCGGCCAAATAGAGTCACGACCAGAGACATTTAGCTAACAGCCAAACTTGAGTTACCCGTCACCTCTCTTTTGTACACCCGTGTGTGTGTGTGTGTGTGGCCATAGAGTATGGGCTTGGAAATGATTGATGGGCATGGGCAAGCGGTGTGTATAGTACCTGGAGGGTGTTCTGGGGTGCACTGAGAGCACTGAGGCTCCCAGCACCCTCCAATGGCACATGGGAAACGGTGGAAACAAAGCCGTAGCGGAAGGGAAACGGAAAACCGGGACAGGAGAAAGGAGGGGGCTCCGCGTCGTCTCCTCCGCCGCCCCACACACCGCCACCAGCGCCCTACACCAGCACTCACTACGCCCACGCCAATCAGCCACACACATCCAGCATCCAACAACCAAACCCTTCTCCCCTCCCCTCTCCTCCCCTCCAGTCCTCCTCTCCTCCCTCAAAACCTACCCACAAAGCAGTCTATGGTGCACAGGTTGTGTAGGTGGAAGGAAGGCTAAACGGAGAGGAGGGCATGGGACAGCAGAAAGCTAAGGAAAGAAGCTGGGGACGTCACATGCCCTACTACTCACCCTCCTTCTCCTCGTCGCTCAAACTTACTCAGCATTGCTCCAAAACACATTGAACCACAAACATTGTGTGTAGGCATAGGCTCCCGTTCCACCACTTTTCCAGGCTGACAGACAGAGCAAAGAAAAAGCCTAAGACCCACTAGTACGAGAAGGAGAAATGAAAATCTCAAGCAACATAGAAAATGAAAATGATTGGGAAAATGCTTAGCCTTTGTTGGCAGCCTTTGTGAGAGATGATATGACTCAAGTTTGGCTTCTGTCTTGTCAAAGCAAGGCAAACGGCTAGGAGGCGGCTGTGAATAGAGGAAGAGGTAGAGAGAAAGAGTTCGGATGCGATGAGGCTGGAAAAGCTGGCCACTAAGCGCCTAAGGACTTGGAGGCGCCACGATACAAGAGGGAGTGATTGGGACCGGAGGGGAGTGCAAAAGAGACTCCGCTCCGCTGTCCCGGGGATGAAAAGAAGAAAGACGAATGGAAGCCAGACGATCTGCAGAGCATGGCAAAGGCATTACAGGCAGGCACTTCTTCCTCTTCAGCTTTGGCACTAAGCCTTGTGGAGTAGAATGAGGGAAGAGAGATGGCTATGGTAGAGAGGCTGAGATACGAACACAAGCCTGCTCACCACTGAAGATGACACTCAAAGCAATCTACAGCTTCTTCATTCCACACTGAGCATGGGGATGGGGGCATCATGGATGGAACTGAATAGGGCTGAGTCTAGGACGCAGCTAGTACAGGTGGAGAGCAATAGAGAGAAGGGAGGGAGATACACACACGCACGCACACCCTCACTCCACACTGCTGCCCAGAGCTGTCCACAGGAGGTTGGGTGGGGATAGAGACGGTGGGGGCCTCGATGGATGGGAGGGCGGGCGGCAAAGGACATGCAGAGAGAGCCTGCGTGAGAGAGAGAAGGCGGGCAAGGCGAGGAAGCTAGGTGAGGAAAGAGAGCACTCACACACCCCAAGCTACTCCCCTCCCTCATCCCTGGAGGCTGGTGGCGGCGGTGCGGCGAGGGAGGGACTCAGGCTCTCCTCCTTTCTCCGTCTCCCAACGGCGTCACCTGGCCTTCTGGCAGAAGGAGGCGGCGGCGGCCTCGAACTGGGGAGCGTCGGTCAGGGGGTTGCAGAAGAAGGAGGCGGTTGGGCGGTGCAGACGAGACGACTGTACAGACGGAGATAGGACGACGTGTAGATTCTGAGCTGATACTGAGGAGGAACTGGTGCGTGCAATCTCCGCGCAGTCCGCCCCATCTCTTATCAGCCTGGCTCCGGGGGCTAGAGGGGGCTAGAGGGCAGCTCAGGGAAGGGGAGAGGAGCTGCTGGTCTCATGACAAGGAGTAGAAGCGGAGAGGGACGGTATAAATGGGAGTGGTAGCTCAAGGGAACTTCTGGTCTCAGGGACGGATGTCATGATTACATGAGGGACGGATAGGAGGACTGCAGCTCAGACTGGAGGCTATCCTTAGACAGTTTTGACCAGAATAATCCCGGAAAGGCTATGTACAGAAGTAAAGCTCCCAAGAGAATGGAGGGGAATGGAGATGGAGATGGGTGGTAATGTAGGAGGGGGAGTTAAGGAGGAGGATGGCTAAATGAGGGTGGGAAGGGCTATATGTGGGGTGGTCCTAGGAGCTAGTACGGTTTGCAGTAGTCCTTGGGACGTTTGAGCTGAACTTTGAGGCGCTTCATGCCGATCTGGAAGCCGTTCATGGCCTGAATGGAAGCCTGGGCGCTGGCTGGGTTGTCAAAGCTCACAAAGCCTGTCAAAGCACCTCTCATATCCCATCTCCTCTCCCCCAAGGCAGGGACACCAACCGAAGCACTTGCTCTGATTCGTGGCACGATCGATGAACACTTTGGCAGAGATGACGTTCCCGAACGGCATGAACATCTGCATCAGCTCCGCATCCCCAAACTCCTGGCAAGAGAAGGAAGAGTGTTGTGAGGTGAATGAGGCGGAGGACAGGGGAACCTGGGGCAGGTGGTAGATGAATAGGTTGCAGCCTTCAGGACCTGGGTGTTGGAGGGATTGATGAGAAGAGGGAGGGGGCGGATGGAAGGGACCTTCTTTCTGTGCGGGAGGGAAGAGGGCGGCCTGCTGTGCGGCTAGGGCCTGCTGGAAGGCCTGTCCGTAGGCGGCGGGGTAGGAGGTGGGCGAGATGTGCGTCGGCTGGCTGTCGTAGGCCAGCAGGTTCCCCGCCGCCGCTGCGTTGGCGTAGGCCGCAGTCAGAGAGGCGTAGTTCATCCCGCTCAAATCGGCCGCCCCGTTCGCTGTTGCCAAGGACACCGGCGCTGCAAAAGATTGCTGCGACTATGGAAGGCGAAAGGAGTAGAGGAGGAAGAGGTACGAGAGTATTGGTGGAGGGCGGCGGATAGGATGGAGGCGGCGTCGGAGGGGTTGTGCTGCTGGGCGGTGGGGGGCGGGGGGTTGGGGAAGGCGGAGGTGGGGGAGGTGAGCGCAACCGGGCCGTTCATGGACAGGGAGGAGGAGAGGAAGGGCGAGACGGAGGAGAGGGGCAGGGAGGTGGGCGCCAGCACCGCCGGAGAGCCTAGGGCGTAGGCCGCAGCATTGGGTGCGGCGGCGGCGGCTGTGGGTGTCGAAAGTAGTCCCGGGGCGCTCTGTTGGGCGAGGAGCTGTTGGAAGGCGGTGGAGTAGGCGCCGACCTGTTGGTTGAGTAGGAGGGGGTTGAGGAGGCCCATCTGGGCGGCCATCTGCTGCATGCGGCGTAGCTGGCGCTCCTTCTCGGTGTCGGCGAACTTGACGACGAGGGAGGAGGAGGCGCCGGGCATGGTCTGTGAGCCGTGGAGGGCGGTGATGGCGGCCTGAGCCTCGGCGTGGTTGGCGAACTTGACGAAGGCGCAGCCCTTGGAGGCTCCGTCGGGGCCGCGGAGGACGGTGCACTCCTCGATGTTCCCGTAGGGCTCAAAGAGGCGCCGCACGTCCTCCTCCGTCTGCTGCTTCGACAGCATGCCCACAAAGAGCTTCCGGTCCTCCCCTCGGCTCTCGCTGTCCGCCGGCTTCACTTGCATCGCCCGGTTCATCTACAATCCAACTCTCTAACCTACTCACATCTACACTCCTCGCCTCTACCCATCCTTCAGCCTCCCCTATTTCAAGAAGCCCACATAAACCTAGCACCCTTTTGTACCTGGCCTAGAATGCTGAGCCGGAGTGGCCATAAAAGTGCCGTGCCCTGAGTATTTCAAATGAGCAGGTGCAAATAGCAATTGAAATAAAGAAAATGAAAGAGCCCTCTCCGCACTGCCCGAGAAAGACCAATAAAAGGAAGATGAGGGATGGTTTGCGGGGAGAGCAAGGAATGTAGGATGGGGAGAAGAGGAGCTGGGGAGTGATGTGGATGAAGAAGGAGGCGCAGTGTGTGGGGTCGGGCGGGGTTGTGGGTGGCTGCTGTGAGCTGGAGGGAAGGAAAATGAATTAGTTATCAGGGCGGGCCAGATTGGGAGAGATTCAATGGGGCCTCATTAGTGTCCCTTTCGCGGGGGCAAGGCTGGAGGGGGGGTGAGGAAGGGCTGAGGGAGGAGAGCGGGCCGCAAGTCGGCTTCCGTTCTGGTCGGGGCGGAGGAGGAGGAGGGGTGAGGGCTTGGGGGGGAGGATAGAGGAGGGCGAGGGAGGGTGACGAGGCGAGTGAGCGGCGGCGGCGACTGCTTGGAGGGAGAGGAGAGAGAGGCAGGGGAGGAGAAGGAAGGGAGGAGGGGTCCTCAACTGAGTCCCAATCAAATTTGCCAGCCCGCCCGCGGACCCCGATGAGGCAGAGCAGGCCCTCCTCCCTTGCACACACACTCCCCCGCCAACCAACGCCTTCCAGGCCCCCGCCCGGGCCGGGCCCCATCTGCGGAAGGAAGCCCTGCCTTTTCTCCGCACAACACACCCGCACCCCATCACCGACCCGCTTCCTCCCATCCCTTCTACCCGCCGCCCTTCCTTCCCACATCCAGGAATATAGCCGAAATCGCTGAGCGCCTATGAGGGACTGTGAGGAGACTGGGGCGGTGGATGGGGATGAGGCGGAGAAGGCGGAAGAGGATGAGAAGGGGGTAGGGGGAGAATTTGAGGAGGGTGGAGGGTGGAGGAGGATGATGTGAGTGAGGAGGAGAGCGTTGCAGAGACAGAGGAGAGGTGTCGAAGGCAGGCGCCTGTCTGCTAATGAGGCATGGGCGGGAGGACGGAGGGGCTGCGTCGGCAGCGCTTTCCTTCCAGGCCAGGCCTAATCCCTCCCTCCCTCCTTCCCACCCATCCTCCCGCCAGCAACACCCCATCCCGGGCTTCCTTTTGTGCCCTGCCTGTCTCCGAGGGCCTTGTTAGGAGACTGCCTGCTTTCCTCTTAGCAGCCTCCTCTTCCTCAATTCCCGCCCTTCCCTCCCCATGCTGAGAGCAGGGCCAGCAGAGCACAAGGGTGCCATATGATAAGAGGCTCGGAGGAAGTGCCATGGAAACAAGACGAAGATGGCCTTTCTGCCCTCCAGCCTAATAAGACGAGAGTGCTCCCTACTTTGTAGACTGCAGTCTTCCCTTCAGGCCACTTTCTTTCCCCATCAATTCTACACCTTCCCTGCCTACTTTTGCTTTCTCCATGTTTTGCTTTCTTTTGCGTTCATCTTCATCGAAGAGGCAGGAAGGGTTGTTCTCTGTGGGCAGGCTAGTGGGAGAGAGGCGCACATGGCATTTGCTCGCTCTCGCTTTACTTCAGAGGCGTAGGCAGACAGAGCCTTCCTTTCTCCCTCCCTCCCGACCCTTTCCTCGCCCCCCCCCCCCTTCTATGCCTAGGGGCAGGGCGGGAGCAGGGCCTGTGTCTGAGGGAGGAAAATCGATGCTCGCCTTATCTGGGTAGAATTAAAAGCCCTGCGCTCTCCCCCGCCTTCCTCCCTTCCAGCCCCTTTCCCTCTACTCCTCACCCCTCCCCCATCCACTCCTCCCCCCTGCCCTAACCCTTTCCCGTTCAACGGCCAACGGCAAGGCCGCCAGACGAGGGAGGGCAGAGCTCCCCCCTCCTCCTTCCCTGTGGAATATCATCGTTTTACTTCCAATACCTCACAACAGCTTCCCTCCCTCGCTCCTCCTACATGCCCCATGGACCACTAGCAGTCCACACCAAGCCTCCCCTCATGTACCTCTCTTCCCCCTTCCACCCTCACTTACCCTATCGCATGACCCACTCCGTTTTAAGCCTTACTAGCTTTCCTAGCCTACCCTACCCTCCCCTTTCAGCCTCTATCCTTCTCCTTCCTTCCCCCTTCATCTCCCCTCTCTCCTCTTACCGCCCCACCCACTCTCCCGAAGCCCTTTTGCCGCATGTACACTGCTCCATTTATGGCCCCCTCAACTCCCCTCCCCCTCTCTCCCTCCGCAGACCTTATAGCCCCCTTTTCACCTACTCCCCATCAACTCAGCCCGCTCCCTTCTTCTTTTCTCCGCACTCCCTTTGCCCCATTCCCTCTATCCACTTCCCTCCCTCCCTCCACCCTCTCTCCGCTCGCAAACGGCTTGCACAGCCACTCGCAAATATCCTCTCTTCCCAATTCATCCTACCCTCCCTCCATCTCCCTATCAGCCTCCTCCCTTTCCCCGTTTCATCCCAGTCCAAGCGAGCCTTCTTTCAGCCCTCAACTCAACCCTCCTCCCTCCCGAAAGGAAAGGAACAGCACGGAGCCAAAGAGCGGCTCTGAGCAGAAGACCAAAGCAGCAGCCGCACATTTGCATAATTCAGCTCCCGCCCATCCCATCCCGTCCCTCTTCTTCCCTCCCTCATCCTCTCTCTTCATCCCCCGCCCGCTTCCATCCTCAATCCCTCAAGCCCCCCAGTCAACTCCCAATGTCTGTTTCTGACCTTTTCCCAATCGAAGAAAGGTTTAGTGGGGGGAGGGATTACAAGGAAGGGCAATGGCCTGAGCAAGCACATGATGAGGCTTTACTGGGGGCCGAGTGTGGTGGGCAGATGTGGGGTCCTCAATCAGCTGCTACCCACATCTGTCCCTCTCCAGCCCATTCTGGCCATGACCCCGCCCGCATGGGGGGTGATGGAGGATTGTGGAGTGAGTTAGTTGATGAGGCTTGTTGTGTAGTGCGGGAGGGTAGGTGGATAGTAGAAAAAACGGGAGTTGCCAGGCGACAGTTGGGGTGTGGGCTGCGGTAGGTTGAAGGGGCGGGCAGGCTACTGGCTCAATTAGCTCACTTCCCTCTCTGCATGGGGAGGTCGGAGGAAATATGGAGGGACAGGGGGAGAGCAATTGCGGCCTGCCTTCTAGTCCCCGCACTTCCCCTCCCCCACCTCATGCCCCCTCCCCCATGCCTTCCACAATCATTGCACCACTCCATATACGCCCCACCACGTCTTGAGCTGACCATGTGAAAGGGGGCAGGGAGGGGAGGGGTGAAGGAGGAGAGAATAGAGAGGGCTGAGGTAGGTGGAGGCTGATGTGTGTTGGTGCATGTGGTGGGGAGAGTCGTTGAGCAGCTACATGCGAGGTCCACATGTCATTAGGTTCGCCAGCAATGGCAGGGGCGGGAGTGGGTTAGGTGGCGGTGGAAGGGCAGGGGGCGAGGGGAGTAAGGAAGGAAGGGGTAGGAAGGGGTTAGCTAGGAAGGGTGCATAATGAGCACCTGGACAAGGCCGGGCGGGCTTCTATGACCATGTCTCTTGGGGGGCTTTGACCTAGGCTGGGGATGGAAGGAGGGCAGGAGGGGAAGGAAGGAGGAAGGGATAGGCCTGGAGCGGGGAGGGAGGGTATCAAAAGAGCGGCTAGTCATGTCCGCCGTGCGCTGCTGCGTTCGTGATCGAGGCTGTAAGGGGTGGAAGTGACGGAAGGGGGGATTGGGGGTGTGGAGGGGAGGAAGAGAAGGATGAAGGGAAGGAGGGAGGGGATGAAGGAAGGGAGGATGAAGGGACGGAAGGGGAGGACGGAAGGGCGAGAGACGGAAGAGGAAGCAGAGCAAGACAGTGACAGATGAGGGCCGGGCCGGAGCCCCTCGGATCCGCTTGGTGGGCTGAGGCGAGCTGGTGGGGGGGGGGGGGGCGGGGGTGGAAAATGGCCGGAGTGGTGCTGGGAGTTTGGGGAAGGGCTTGGGGGGAGGGGTGAAGAAGGGGGGAGGGGGTATGGGGATGAGGAAATGAGGGCAGGGGGCCATATAGGAGCAGCTCTTCCTCCCTCTCTCCCTTCTCTCAGCCCTGCTGTGTTGGCTGGGAGGCAGCAGCGTGGCTGGTGCGGGCGGGATTAGGAAGGAGAAGCGAAAAAGGAGAGCCCGGGGAGCAAGGGAGGAAAGGAGGGGCCATGGAGGGAAATCGATGCTGGATCCAGCCTACCCTGCCCTGCCCGCCCTCCCAGCCTCTACAGATCAGCGTCATGCATCACATGCCCTTTCCTTCCCCACCTCCTACTTCTCACTCTCCTTCTCCCCTCCCCTACCTACCAGCCAGGAGAAGCATTGGCATGAGAGGCAAAGGACAGAGCGAAGAGGAGACTGCGTAATGAAGGCAAACAGAATGGAAGAGTGACTAACTCCAGGCAGGGTCTTTTGGTCATGAAGGGTGCTTTGGCATTTCAGGGCACTTTCGCGGTGACAGTAGGTCAGAAAGGCACATCCTGCATTTAGTTCACACTCCCAAAGTCTAATCACATGAAATAATCAACGTTTGTAGGAAATGAAGTGCAATGAATAATAAAAGGGCAAACCTTTATGCATCCCCGTGTACTTGTCCTTGAGGATGGTAAACTCGTAGATTTTGCCGAAGGACTCGAGCATGGGGCGGAGGTCCTTCTCCTCCAGGTTGCGCGGGATTTGGCCGACGAAGAGTTTGACTGCGTCCGGGTCCTTGACGGGGAAGCCATTGGAGTCCGTGGAGGACGGAGAGGCTCGACCTCCCTCCACCATCACCATACACCAACTCTTCTCGGCTACCTACTGGAGTTGAGGACTGACAGGCTGGTGGAAGTGGAGATGGAAGTGTGGATACTGGAGGCCTGCTTGCTCCCGCCCTCCCTCCCTCCCTGCCTGCCTAATGCTATTATGCCGTGAGACTGGGGGCCTTCATTAATCTTTAGTGGAAGGCTCGCGCGCGGCTACGTCCCTGGAAGCCCCTTCCCCCCTACCCCCTTCCCTTCCCCTACCCCCCTACCCCTACCCCCCACCCTCTCCCACCCCCTCCTTGCCTATCCCCCTCCTCCCACCTCCTCAGCCAACACCACCTCAGGCCCTTTGGCAAGGACCAATCAGCGATCACCGCCCCACCCTGCTCTCTCCCTGCCCCGCACATACACAAGCCCCCTCTAGCCCCTCTCTCTCCTCACCCCACTCCTTTCATTCCCCCCTCCCCACCTTCTCCCTTCAGCCCCCCTCCCACAACTCTCCTCCCCCCCCAACCCCCTCCACCCTCTTTCTGCCCACCCCCGCGCCACTCCTAAACCCAGTCCAATAAAATTCCTCATCCGAATAAGGCCCGCCCTCGCACAGGCCAACTAGAAGAAGCGAGAAGGCCAAACTCCGCTCCACAACCAATACAGCAGTGCCCTGGGCACCACAGCTTCCTTCCCCCTCCCTCTCCCTCCCACATCCAACAACCACTCCCCTCCCCTCTCCCTCCAGGCTGGGTAATTAAATTGACGCGTGTTGAGGCGGAAAGGACGCCTGGCCTCCCTCAGAGATCCCATCTCCTCCACGCATGCCCATCTACTGCCTCTCTTTCTGCTCCGCTTCACCCTCCTCCTCTATCCACTCACGCCTCCCAACACCATCGTCCTCTTCTGTTTTCTCTCCTCTTTCTATCCCTCCGCTTTCTCTAGTTCTCCAGTCAATATTTCAAAAGCAATGTAGGAAGCGCAGAACTGCAATGTCTCACTGATTGCGTGAGCGGTGGGAGAAGCAGTAGAATTGATACCTAGCGAAGGCAGAGGCTAAATGCAAAGGAGCAATTGCACCAAGTGAGTGAGAGAGAAGGCAGTAGTGGGCAGTGGGCGAATTGAAGCGTTGGGGAGGATAACTGGACAAGAGTGCTCACTCTAGTTGGGCGAAGTAAGGGACAAAGGGACTCTTTGGCCAAACTGAAACAAGGGCTGCTGCACAGGGTGGATGAGGGCTGGAAGGGGAAAGGGTTGGCTAGGAGAGAAGGGAGGAGGACACACTAGGAAATGCCGCAGAGAAGTGAGGTTTAGAAATCGCGTGTCAGCAAGTATGGGAGGATCACAGGCGGGGGGAGAGATTGGCAGGAGAGCCCCAGACAGAGGCCGTCTCCCATCCGCTTCTATACAACCAGCAGCACCTGTCCCCTGTGGAGGCAAGCGGGAGGGGGATGGACGGAGGAAGGAAGGAAGGATAGGGGGTTGCCAAGGCACTATCGCTTCCTCCTGCTCAAGCACAGTGAGAGGAGACTGAGGCACAAATCTCTAGCGGTACAAAGGACAGGCCTCGCGTGCCCCAGCAGAGCGGAGACTGAGAGACAGGGCTTGCTGTGCCAGGAGGACGCGAGAGGAGACTGGAGGCAGGCTAGATGACAGCTTCTCGTCGCCTTTCATTATCTGCCAGGACCTGCAGCAATGAAGCCAATCAGCAGACTCCTTCTAATGCAATGATGCCAATTTCTTTCCCTCACCTCGATTCACTTGTATCACCTCCTCCAAGCATGAGATAGAAATGAATAGGGGGAGAGAACCTTTGACGTTGGGCATTTGCTGCATGATGGGACCGCCTTGACCGCAGTACTCGCAGTAGCCGGGAGGGCCCTGAGAGACAAAGAAGGCCGGATAAGCAGTAATGAGAGGCAGAGAAGGGGCCTGAACCTGACGCCCGGGTGCCCCTCGAAGCCCCGGGATGCCCTGGAGACCGGAGGGGCCTCGCTCTCCCTGCCGTCCTGGCAGCCCCACGCCCGGCGCTCCTGCCGGTCCCGACGCTCCACGCATGCCCATCTCTCCCTGCTCTCCGCGCCCTGTGGCAAGGCCAGAGCTGTCTTCCTGTCCTTCATCACCCCAGCCTGAGGCTACTCACCCTGCGGCCCGCGCTCTCCCTTGAAGCCTCTGTCGCCCTTGGGTCCCATGGGGCCGTGGGGGCCGGGCAGCCCGGGCATGCCGATGAAGCCCCGCTCTCCCGGCAGTCCCGACGTCCCTGGGTCTCCTGACAGGCCCCCAATTCTTTGCTCTGCTCCACAGAGGGCGGGAGGAAGAGAAGAAGTGGAAGAGAGGGAGTGGATGTGGGAACCGGGAATGCCCTGGATGCCGGGAGCACCGCGTTTGCCGGGCCGCCCGTAGCCGCGGGGTCCCGGAGGACCGCGGCAAAGCTTACTCAGCTCCTCGAAACTCTCTGGAACAACCCTGCCCTACACTACCCCTGCCTCTCCCCTCTCAGCTTCTGCCTCTCCCCTCGCCGCCTGCCCACAGTGCCACAACTCTCTTTCTCGCTCTACTCACCGCCGCTGCTCATCGGCTGGGGGGAAAGGGGGGAGAAAGTGAGTTCCCTTCTTCCCTCTAGTCGCCTGCCTAGGTCCACCCCAAAGAGAGTTGGGCAAATGAGTGCTCTAGGGGAGGTTTTGAAAAGGGTGGAAGAGGCCTAGGGAAGCCTGGGGCGGTTTGGTGCGTAGGCTAACCTGTAGGGTGCGTGTTGGAGGTGATTGGTGGGTGCGGAGAGCTGTGGAAGAGAAGAAGTGAATTTGGTGCTGAACCTGGGAGTCCTCGCGATCCCGGCTTGCCCCTGGCTCCGGGCATGCCGACGCCGGGTTCGCCCGGCGGCCCGCGGAACTGACGCGCCAGCTTCTCCAGCTCCTCTGCGAAGGCCCTCCTCTTTTACATCCTCCCTCACCTCTCCTTCCACAGAAGCCATGCAACACCCACGCCAGCGCAAGCAGGGAGCACACCAGGCAGAAGAAGCACGGACTAACTTTCTCTGATGTCGATTCGGCCGCCAGGTCCCAGCCAGCCTCGTCCCAAGGCAGAAAGAAGGGCGAAAAAAAGGGAAAGGATCTAGGGGCGGGAAAGAAAATGACTGCCAGGCCAGAGGGGATGATGTGAAGCAGAAAAGAGAGCGAGAAAGAGAGAAGGCACGCAGAGCGTTTGGCTGATGAGAGGAGAGAGGCAGCGTTAGCTGATTGGCCACCGGAAGGAGGGAGAGAGAGACAGAGCCAGCAAAGCCGAGCACAAACGCCACATACCTTCCATCAGCTTCAGAATCATCGCCCGCACCTCCTCCTCCGATATCGAGCGACCCTTCAATCCCGCACACACCCTCAATCGCCCCAAACTAAGCCACAGCAGCATCAATAAAACCGGAATGCCAGCCACTCCGGCCATGCCGGGAGAGCCCCGCTGCCCTGTGGCTCCGCCCGGACCCTGTGGACCCGGCGGCCCCGGCACTCCCATCGGTCCTCAAAACCCCCTCAATCTTTTCAACCGCCTCCAAAACTCACTCCTCACTCCTCAACCTGGCAATCCTGATGGGCCACTCTCGCCTGGAACACCGCGAGCGCCCGGCATCCCCGTCTTCCCGGGCGGTCCTCGCATGCCCTTCAAAGCATCGCCATTTAGGTCAAGACTCGGGAGGAAGGGGGCGCTACAGGGTTGCCCTGCTGCAGGACCATGCCGTCCACGCCCATGGATACGCGGCCCGGCTCTCCGGGCGGCCCCGGTGCTCCCGCAGTTCCCTGCATCTCCTCGTCGTTCATCTCCTTCTATTTCACGCCACCAGTTGGATTGGACAGGCTCTCCAGGCGGTCCATTGAGGCCGGGCATGCCGGCGGGTCCAGGGTTGCCGGGCGGGCCCTTGGGCCCCGACTCCCCGCGCGGCCCCAGCTGGCCCTGGAGGCCGGGAGCGCCGAACTCTCCACGCTCACCCTTGTGCCCTGCCGGTCCCGGCGGACCCTCCTTGCCTGGGTAGCCTGGACGACCCTAGCAATCAGCACACTCTTTTTCTTGCAATTCCTGGTTTGAGGTGCGCAAACTCTTTTCCCGTCCACACCCGCCTCTCCGGGGGCTCCTTTGCGCCCTTCCAGGCCTGCTGCTCCGTCAATCCCGTTTCGACCTGGCAATCGATTTATTCCACACCAATTCTCAGTTTGCTTCTATTTTATAATTCTAGGTTAAAATGTAGATGTTCCAGGATTTCCTATTGAGAACACTGAACACTAAGAACACTAAGAACACTTTGGAGAACACTAAGAAGACTTCTCATTAGGCACCTTATTGAGAACACTTATACTTAACATATTCCTGCTTGGGTTGACGTTGAGCTAGGTGTCAGATTCAACCTGTCCTCGCTTGCCCCAAGTCTGCTGGTTGAGGCGCAGGTGGAATTTTGCATTTTGAAGCAGTACAACATGTGCTACAGATGTTTCAGTCAAAAAAGTCAAAAAATAGCAAATTTTAGTGTTCCCAATAGGTGATATTATTGGGAACACTAATGAAAAATTTTGCATTAGTGTTCTCAATAGGTGCATATTAATGGGAACACATTTTTTCACCCTTAGTTTGCCAAGATTTTTGACTAGATGCATCTAAAATGGTAACTGTCTGCCAGTGCCTGTGCTGTACTTTTGTTCTTAGTAGAAATGGGCTTTGTTTTAATTTCTATTTTTTTGCTACTTTTCCCATAATTACTTGAAAATGAATTTGGTTCTGTTTCTTTATTTCATGCATGCCACATGCCAATATCAATTTGAACGGTCTCCTTTTTCTCGGAAATGGCATCAATTTGGGCAGCATATAAACAAATGCATCACTACAGAATGAAGATGGCAAGAGGCCATAAAGTTGTCCAGACTTCTACAAAATTAGGCACGGACCAATGAAAAAACTGACGTCAAAGTGAGACCCAATTGACTAAACCTCGATCAAAAATTGGCAAACTTTCATACTGGCAGTATGCCTCTTCTAAGCAAAAGTGCTGAATCTAAATGGCGTAATACACTAAAAACTAGATGAAGGGTGAAACATTACTCATCATCTTCCTCTACTCTAACAAGGCCATCAAAAAGGGTCGGATTCTCCATCTGTCGGGCCAGTAGGCAGCATGTAAGAACATGTAAGCATGTAAGTATGTAACATGTAAGAAGTGTATGAACACTAATGGCCAGTGGCGGATTTAGGGGGGAAAAAGGGGGACGTTCCCCCCAAACGAATTTCGGAGGGGGGGGGGGGAATTCCCTCGGACTATGCTAGCTCCCCCCCCCCACTTACACTTTCCCCCCACTTAAATATCCCCCCCCCCACTTACACAATCCCCCCCCCCACTTAGGCATGACATAGGCTTTGGTAGGCTTAGGCTTAGTTTTAGGTGGAAATCCGTAGTTGTTGATGCTATATCCCCCCCCCACTTATCATGCTACATCCCCCCCCCCCCACTTAAGCATATTTTGACTTTTGATGCTAGCTCCCCCCCCCACTTAACTTCATAAGTGGGGGGGAGCTAGCATCAAAAGTCAAAATATGCTTAAGTGGGGGGGGGGGGGGATGTAGCATCATAAGTGGGGGGGGATGTAGCATCCACAACTACGGATTTCCACCTAAATCTAAGCCAACGGCTAAGTGGGGGGGGGATTATATAAGTGGGGGGGGGAATGTATAAGTGGGGGGGGGAAAGTATAAGTGGGGGGGGGGCTAGCCTAGTCCATTCCCTCCCCCCCGAAACTTTCAGGAAGGGGAAAAATTTCACCATTTTAGATGCATCTAATCAAAAATCTTGGCAAACTAAGGGTGAAAATAGTGTTCCCATTAATATGCACCTATTGAGAACACTAACGCAAAATTTTTCATTAGTGTTCCCAATAATATCACCTATTGGGAACACTAAAATGTGCTTTTTTTTGACTTTTTTGACTGAAACATCTGTAGCACATGTTGTACTGCTTCAAAATGCAAAATTCCACCTGCACCTCAACCAGCAGACTTGGGGCAAGCGAGGACAGGTCGAATCTGGCACCTAGCTCAACGTCAACCTGAGCAGGAGTATGTTAAGTATAAGTGTTCTCAATAAGGCGCCTAATGAGAAGTCTTCTTAGTGTTCTCCAAAGTGTTCTTAGTGTTCTTAGTGTTCAGTGTTCTCAATAGGAAATAGTCCCTGTAGATGTTTAGAAAGTCTTAAAATTATGGTAAAGGGGGTTTATTCATTCATGACCTAGGCATTTCCTTACAGTAGGATATGACATCAGCAAATCTAGCAATAGAACTGGAAAAATTGCTAAATTGCTAAATATTTTGTGATTATAATTAAAATAGGTAGATTATTCCTTAAATTCATTCAAAATCTTTGAAAGAAGAAATGAGAACGATTGGGTGACAGATTATTGTAGTATGTACTATACCAAAAAACTTCATTCTTGGACCTGTTTAAAAATTTGGCATTCATATAAAATAGTGAAAGGTAAGAAACGAGACCATCTTTGCCGGGCAGGCCGGGGAGGCCGGGAGTGCCGGCTGGGCCTTGCGGTCCCACCTTGCCCTGATCTCCTCGGGGTCCAGCCGGTCCTGTCTTCCCCGGGTCACCGGGCGAGCCTCGCGGCCCAGGATCCCCTGCACGCCCCGGACTCCCTGCCGGTCCAATGTCTCCCGGCAGACCTCAGCCACACATTCCTCTCCTCCTTCACTTCCAATCTTACTCAGCCTTTACCTGGCTCCCCCTTCAGCCCCGCTACACCAGGTGCGCCCGCCAGCCCGTCGTTGCCCTGAATCGCCTCTTTGAGCTGACTGTAAGGATTCTGGAAGAAGGCGGCAAACCCTGGCTCCCTGGGCCCCGGGTGGGCCGGCGGGTCCGACAGGTCCCTGCGGTCCTTTGTCGCCGCGAGGGCCCGCCGGTCCCGCAGCACCCTCGTCTCCTCTGGCCCCCTTCTCACCGTCCCTTCCCGACAGACCCTGCTGCCCGCGAGCTCCCTTCTCGCCCTCAACCTCCCTTCTCCCAGCCCAGCAATCCCCTAAGATCCCAAACCTGGTCCCCAGGACGTCCGTCAGGCCCCGCCTCCCCCACCAGGCCCTTGTCCCCGGGTCGGCCGGGCAGGCCGGGCGGTCCAAGGGGCCCGGCTGGTCCCGGGGCGCCGGGCGAGGCAGCTCCGCCCACACTGCCGGCTCCCGGCGGTCCCGGCGGTCCCTGGGGCCCCGGGTTGCCGGGGCGCCCGGGCGAGCCGTCCAGCCCGGTCTCGCCGGGTGAGCCGGGTCGGCCGGGGATGCCCATCCGGCCGGACTCCCCCTTGGGGCCGGCGGGTCCCTCGGGGCCGTCCTTGCCGGGGCGGCCGGCCTTCCCGCGATCGCCCTTCATGCCCGGCAGGCCCGGCAGGCCGCCGCCCTCTGCCGTCACTCCGTCGCGCCCCGGCGCACCCGTTGGACCCGGAGGACCCGGCAGACCGATAGGGCCCTAGCCAGAGCAATTGTTTGAATTGTGGGAGGAAGGTGGAAAGTAGGAGGAACGGAATCTCCCAAGGGTCCCCTGGGGCCGGGCGGGCCGGAGGCTCCAGGCGCTCCTCTGGAGCCATTGAGGCCAGGAGGGCCGGGCGGGCAGTCGCAGGTCAGCGGGGGCGGGGCTGAGAAGGGCACCGGCTGCTCTGCCTCCGGCAGCTCGTCGCAGCTCTCGAAGCGCGGATCGCAACTGAGCAGCATCCATTGCAGGTCCATCTGGGGAGGTGGCTTAATGAGAAGGTGAGAGGGAGAGGAGGAGAAAGGAGGAAACAGGAGTGGTCTCTCCGGTCTCCGGGGAGAAGGCGAGGCGGGTGTCGCCGTTGGTGTCGATGGGGCCGGGGGTGTCCAGGGGCAGGGCCTCCTGCTCCCCGCAGTCCACGCGCAGCGAGACGTCGTAGGGCGAGACGCTGAGTTGGATCTAGGAAGGGCGGGGGGCCTTGGGGGAGTGAAAGGGCGTTGTGGAAGAGAACCTTGTGCCAGTTGCGGTCGAAGAGGCGAGAGTCGACGGGGAAGGTGAGGGTTTGCAGCTGGCCGGAGTAGTCGTTGACGGAGAAGACGAGGGCCTCTTGCCGTGGCCTATAGCAGGAAGAAGGAGGTGGGGTAGGGGTGCGGCTAATGGAGGGGTGGGAAGAACCGCAGGCCGACGGCAAACTGAGGATTGCCGTAGCGATCGGTGATTGAGAGGAGGTTGAAGTTGCTGCGGCGCCCGCCATTCCGCCGCTTGAACACTGCACGGAACGAGTAGGTCGTCGGCAGCCCATTTGGGAATATATCCCTGCAATCCACTCAGCTTCACCATCTTTGTTACATGTGTATTGGTTTGGAATATGTTTTGCATTAAGATTAAGATTTTACTGTTCTCTTTCTCCTCTGAGCTTAGTTTTTCGCTGTGTCACAAGATGAGTTTGAGCATTGCTGATTTGCTGGGAAAGGAGTGATGTGGGAATGGAAGTGAGTGCTGTGGAGGGGGGATCAGAGGAGTAGAGTTGCATGGGAATGAAAAGGGATGCAGTGGAAGCAAAGCACTCAATCCATGAGGCCTTGAAGGGAAGCTGGTGGTTTGGTTGTAGGAGAGGTTGTCGGAGACTGTGTAATGAGGATGCGGCTGCGTGAGGCCCTGCTTTGGCCGTTTCAAGAGCTAGAAGAGGAATAGTGCGCATATCCCACGCAAGGAAGCCGAGACCAGTGCCCAGCACTGGACCCCAAGCCTACCCCTCTTCTCCCTTCCTACCCCAACTGCTCTGCCCACTCTTCCCACTTCAGATCTGGAGAGCTTTATGAGGATGCCGTGCCATGCAAACTGGCTGGGGGCGAGTAGAAGAAGAGGGGACCTGGTGGGTTTCTGAAGACGGGCGTTGCGTGAAATACGGAAAGCGTTCTGCATGGGGTTCGTCCCCTCCGTCTTCTCCACCCCGAACACATTCAGCGGCAGGATGTCCAGATCGAACTTGGAGATGAAGTCAAAGCCTGCAAGCTTCTTGCTTCCAAGGCTCCGATTCACTCAATGGCTGGAAGAAACCGGGCAGGTCGCCCTCATCCCCGGGACGAATTTCAGGGCACACCTCGCCGGGCAGGTCATTGATGCCCTCTGAAAGGCAGTTTTAGATTGTCGAAATGAGAGGAGGGAGGGAGAAGATGGGCGAACGTGGAAGGATAGAAGGAGCGAGAAGGAGGCCGAGGAGGAGGCTGAGTTGAGGCGTCATTCCCTCCCTCCCTCCACTCCCACCGGTCCGCCGCACTCAACTGCCCCCACCGCTCCTACCAACGCTTCCCTCCTTCCTCACTTTCTCTTTTTGCCCTTTCTGCAAATTACAGCGCTAATTCACACATGTTTTCCTCAGTCCTCAAGCGCAATGAAGCGATTGATAACCCTGCTTCGCAAACACACGGGGTCTAGTCTACAAAATTGACCCTGTTTACAGAGAGGCATAAAATAATAAATCATCTAGTCGGACAGCTTTTGCAGTATGCATGCAGCGTGAAGTTGAGTGGTTGAGATGAAAAATGTACACAAGGGTGTGAAGCAGTAGCAGTGGAGTGGGTTGAAGGATGGTGGTGTTTTTTAGTGGTGGCTCGTAAAAAGTGATAAGAGCTCTCTGCTGGGGGGAGCTTGGGACGCGTGTTGAGAAGTGGGCGCTGGAAGAAAAAGGCACGAAACCCCAGCCTCTAAGAGGGAGGCAGGGCAGCACTGCTCCCTCCGTCCAGCCTTCAACGCTCCCCGTCCTCATCTCCATCCCCCTCCACGCCTACCCCTCCTCTGCCCCCCTCACCCTCCTCTCTCCAGCCACTTTCCTACCCAGACCCTCATCCATCCCTCCCTCCCCCTCCCTGGAAGCCAATGCACACTCGTAAAGTTGTCGCTGAAGAAGTTTGGGAAGCTGGGGCAAACAGTGGCTCTGCTCTTCCACCAGTCCTCCCTCGTAGTACAATGCACACTGCCCTCTCTACTCCCTTGCCTAACTCCGCTAATTCCCACCAGCCACTAAGCCCCCAGACCGATACCTCCCTACACCAACCAACCACACTCTTCAACCATCATTTCTCACCTATCCAAAGCTTTCTCTATCTAAGTAAATCTTTGCCATTCTATGCCACAGCCTATACGACGAGCAGCTAGTTTGATATCGTAATTGTCCTATAAAAATTGACCTATTGCTAGTGATCAAAAACGACCCACTTGAGCATTTCATTTAATTAGTAAAACCATTCTAGATGTTGAAAAGTTGTTTAAACAATTCATGAAAATCGAACCTTTAGTAAAGATTTTCACAAAATCATTGATGACACAAACTTCATCTATCCCTATATTTTAAATTATTGCAACAGCTACTCTATTTACGCTCAAATGACATTCAATGATAGCCATAAACTAGTTAGAAAGGGGGGAAAAGAAAGGGCCAAAGTATTTGAAAGAGATAGAGGAAGCAGTGCAGTGTGATGGGTGGTAGGATGGATGGTAGGATGGATGGGTGGTAGGATGGATGGTTGGTGGATGGTTAGTGGGCTGAGTGGTCTGGGGCAGGAGAGGAGGAAGGGAAGGAGTGTGTGGGAGTTGCGCGACCGAGCTCCATCAAGCGGGCCAGCCGGCGTCTGCGCATGAAGTGGCGGCGATGGACTGATGGAGGGCGAGCTAAATATTTGGCACTGTCCACCAGCTCAAGTGGATAGGCGTCTTAGCCACCGCCACTCATCCAGACTCACTCAGACTCATTCCACCACCCCAGCGCCCCCTCATTGCAAATCAACAAGGCATCGCCTCCTATGCACTCCTTCCCTTCCTCCTCCCCCTTACCCTCCTCCGCCCTCCCTCCCTACTGGCAGGGCAGGGAACGCTGTGAGCTTAGGGCCGCATTGTCTTTAGAACCCCTTAGCCTCACCTTCCCCTCTCACCCGAAGCGCCTGCAGCCAGCCAGCCTGCCCAAGATGGCAAACACCACTGACCCAACCCCCCTGCTGCATTCCACCCCCTCTCTCACAGGGCAGCTAAAAGGAAGCGGGGGGCTAAAGTTGCCTCCCTGGCCATCCCATCCCGTTCCTCTCCTCCCTCCCATCCCAGTAGACTGGAGTGGACCTCCTTCATTCCCCCACCTCAGCCTCCACTCCCTCTCACCTTTGCTGCTAACCCAGTCCCACCAGTCCCCTTCCCTGCCTGACGAAAGGAGTGAGAGAAGCCTTTTTTCACGCACACACTGCGAAGCTGCACTCCAACCACAAACCTCCTCCTCCTCACCTCCCATCCTCTCCTACCAACACCCTACCCACATCCTACCAAACCTACGCTCAGCATAGCCAAAACATCTCTACAACTATCCACCATTTCTTCCCTCACTGGCAAATAATGACTGTCAACATACCCGTGGTGTTGTTCAGTAAGGTAAAGGGCGTCAACTGTGGACAGCAGATCCGGTTAGCAGTAGTTGGCAGAGAGAATTGGCAGCTTAGGCTTCGTCTGAACTGGCAGGGAAAAGAAGTGGAGGAAAAAGCGCGTAGTTTTGGCCCCCACCGTTTTTGCCAGGCTCGGAGCACCACGGAACGTGAGGGGCGCTTCTTTCAGCCACCTGGCCTCTTTTCACGCCCTCATAACTAATGTCTGGCAACATGTTCTGCAGGAAGCTGTCTAGGTTGAAGATAGGGGTGGGCAGAGGGAGAGGAGGGATGTGAGGGTGGTAGGAGGAGGAAAGGTGGTAGGAGTGTTGAGGGCATGGATGGAAGCTGGAGGGTAGGATGGAGGCTAGGCTCGCGGCTGGCTGGCTTTGAAGAGGAGGGCGGCTCCCCGCCACTCTGCGGGGCTAACTCAAAGCGGATCCTGAAGCAGCTTGGGCGGATGATGACTCCCGCCTCTCCGGAGCCCCCCTCCCACTTCCCCTCTTACCCCACCCCCCTATCCCCTCCCCCTTACCCTTCCTACCCCCTCTAATCCTCCGCAAATACTGCTGCACTGCCACCGCAGACACCGCCTCCAACGCAGTCCACCCTCATCATCCACTCACCACTCCCCTCCTCTGCTCACCACTCCCCTCCATCCTCCCACTCCCTCCTCCTCCCACGCCTTCTGCTCCTTCCTCCTCCTCCCACGTCCGCCTAAACGCCCCCCGAGCTCAATCCCTACCCGAGTTTCACTCGAGTTTTCCAAAAACTCGCCATATTTGCCAAGGGAAAGTTGCAGAGAAGCGGGAAGGGAGATGATGAGGGAGTGCGGAGGTTACGCAAAGTGAGTGCAGGGGGCTTTGTTTGTGCCGCGGATTTAGGGCTGGCAGTGAGGGGCGAAAATCACTGAGAGCTCGGCGTAAACAGGCCAGACGCATGCTCTCCACCCTGCCCTGCTATACACAGCCTGCTGGTAGAACAGTGGGGGCTGTGGGAAGGAGGTGGTAGCGTGCCGACAGAGGAGGGAAGGTGAGGATTTGCGGTGGCGCACCTCTCGTCCCCGCTTCTTCCTACACAGCCCATTTGCGTGCATCGACAGCTCAGGCAACACTCCATCCACCAGACCAGCCCCTCTTCACCACCGACCCTCTACCCAAACAATCCCCCCACCGCCTTTCTTCGCAGCCCCCCACTGGCTAGACGGGATTGAAGTCGGAACAAAGGACATCAAACGATCCCACAATGCAAATCTCAATCTGAAAGTTGGAAAATGTTTAGTAGAAGACGACTCGCTCCAATTATCTGGCTATCGGCGTTGTCATTGAGAATCCCTGCCCATACTCTAAATTCCATTGTAACCATTGGCATTTTTTTGAAATTTCGGTAATCAATGCCATACTGAACCTATTTTGATTCAATAATTTACAAAAAAGGGCAAAAGGGTATTACGAAGAGTAAGGGCATGGGTTTATTACGCTGATGCCCATAATGCTAGTGTTTTTGATAAAAAACAGAAATGGTCAATTTTGATAATTGAACAAAAACCGAATTCCGGCAAAATTTTGACCTATATTTGGCCCAAAGTCTGGCCAACACTTTGGTATACATCTTGCTAATTCATTTGCTTCATAAGGTTATAATCCTATGTCAAGGTATTTCAAGGTCAAAGGAGCTTTTGTGACCAGTAATGTTGAGCCTGTTTTCTCGCATCTCATTTGCCCAGGGCCTTGGTCTGTTGGTCAGATGGGTGGCTGCATTTGAATGCATGCATTCCTCCACTCAAAGCTGCGCAAATCTGCCCGCGCCCCCCAGTACAGGCAGTCTTCTGCGCTTCAAAAAGCCAGCCCTAATCTCCTGGACCAGTGATGGCGGCCACTGCCTGCCTCTTCTGCCCCGGTCAGGAGGTGCCCAGCGACCAGCTCCGTCAGCACCTTCGTTCGCAGCACCAAAAAGGGCAGGGACAACTTCGCAAATGCGCCCACTGCCCACATCGCTCCCGCTCCATGGGTCGTCTGGGCCGCCATCTCAGCGTCCAGCATCCCGACCTCCAGCCCAAGGTATCCGCTGCCCTAATCCACCCTCCCTTTCCTGCTCTCTAGAAACTCTGAACCCCCCACTGCCCACATCGCTCCCGCTCTACGGGTCGTCTGGGCCGCCATCTCAGCGTCCAGCATCCCGACCTCCAACCCAAGGTATCCGCTGCCCTAATCCACCCTCCCTTTCCTGCTCTCTAGAAACTCTGAACCCCAGGCCGTGAAGGTGATGGATGGAAAGCGGAAGAAGACTGAGAATGTCTGCCTGGTGAGCATGCTCTCCGCCGCCCCTCCACAGTCCAGCCAGTCGCTCAACGAAACGCTGGTTCCCTCTTTCCCGGCTGAGACTGGAAATAAATATATTCTCTTGGATCCCTCGTTCTTGCAGAGAAAGGCCATGGATGAAGCCTGTCGCCGACTGCAGAAGGCGAAAGAGAAAGAGAAGCGCCAGAAAAGGAAAGCCAGTCCCGTCCAGCAGGAAGCAGCCCATTCCCTTAGTGAGTGCTTTTTGGCCTGCCCCATCTGTAGCTTTGGCTGAAAATGAGCTGACCTGGCAGAGCGGGCCAAGAAGTGGCGGTCGATGGTGAAAGGGGCGGCGAGTGCCCTGGCCGGCCCCCGTGGCAACCCGCCCTGTCCACTCTGCGCCAAGCAGTTTTCCTATCGGCGCGGCCTTCTGAAGCACCTCCGCGGCCACACCGGGGAACGGCCGTACCTCTGCGGTCCCTGCGGCTACGCCAGCTCCTGCGCCAGCAGCCTGGCCAGGCACCAGGCCACCGTCCACGCCGGCCTCCAGCCCCACGTCTGTCCCAAGTGCCAGAAGGCTTTCACGCAGCGGCGCAGTCTCCAGGCCCACCTCAACACCCACTCCCGCAGCCGCCCTCACCGCTGCCCCCACTGCCCCTATGCCTCTGCGCATGGCAGCAACCTTGGGCAGCATCTGCTAGGGCACAGGCAGCAGAAGGAGTTCCAGTGCAAACTCTGCTCCTTCTCCTGCGCCAGCCAGGAATGGCTCACCAAGCACCGTCGCTGGCACGATGAAGAAGCATTGGCAAGCAGTAGCTCCTAGGCTAGAAACATCGCTTCACCGATCCCCATGAACACACTTCCTATTTGCATTTTGATGTTCTTTTTAGTTTTCGCATAGCCATAATGTATTTTAACTTTACAGCTGCCTTCTTTTGCATACATTCATGCCGACATAATTTAGCCCTGTTGTGATTAAATTTTCTTTTATTCGGAAATAAGCATTGTAGTCTTTTTTCTACTGTCGTTGTCCGCTGTGTAGCAATGTCGTCTCAGTGTCTTCCTTTCGCATTACTGCTTTCTTCTTTGCAAATTTACTATTGCCTACAAGCTAATTGAGATAATTTTGCGTTTATCAAACTGTGAAAGATGACCGGAGAAGGGCAGTGACAGGAAAACATTTGCGCATGGCTGCAGGGGCCAGGTTCAGTGTGGCAATAAATTAATTATTTCCTATTAATTTAGTTTCTTATCTTAGTTGGCGTCTTTTCCTAATTAGTACAGACGGTGCTAATAAGTGAAAATCGAGAGGCCCAAATAGATTGCATCGCTGCCATCAAGACATGGCTCGGGGCACATCGTTTGCCTAGATTTCCCCTTATGGTGTGCAAAAACTAAGGCGATCATTGATGGTTGTATTTGATGCCCTCAATTTTTCTAATTTTTCTGAAATAGGCACAATAGCATGACGCTATTGTTTGCCATTTTCAAGCGGTGCAGCAGTTGCAATGCGGAAAACTGAACGGTAATGATGTAACAGGAAGCGGATAGAAAGCTTGCAAGACAACGGGGCGTGGTGGGTAGAAAGCGGGGGGGGACAAGAGAGTGAATCACTAAGCAACATGTGACCGGGACGATTTTGATTTAGTCTCCACCTTCAGGCGGAGGGGCGGCAGCCTTCTTCTCCTCTCCCTCTCCCGCCTTCTTCGTCCCGCTCACGATGTCATCGATACGCAGCAGCAGCACTGCCGTCTACAATCCTCTCCTCTTCCTTCCATCCTCCTCCCTTTACCCTCCTTCAAACCTCGACAGCGGTCTTGAAGGTCTGCAGCTTGACTTCGAGGGGGTCCCAGATGCCGAGCTGTCGCATGTCGGCCAACTGGCCGGAGCAGCCGTCGATGCCCCAGCTCCAGGCGTCCGGGGAGGCCGCGTGCTTGGCCCGCAGCGCCGTCAGCTGACGCACTGTGGAGCCGCCGCAGTTTTGCACCAGTGTGCGCGGAATCACCTGGGAGGGAGGAGGAAGATGTGAGGGAGCGGAGGGAGAGGAGTTGGGGGGGGAGTTGTGAGGGGAGGAAGGAGAGGAATGGGAAATGAAACCTCTAGGGCACGAGCGACGGCGCGGTAGGGCCACTGGCGGACGCCGGCCACGGACTTGGCCTTCTCGCTGAGGGCGCAGGCCAGCGCCATCTCTATGGCCCCGCCGCCAGCACACATGCGCGGCTTCTGCACGATATTGCGCACCACGGACATTGCGTCCGACAGATTGCGGTCCATCTCCTGCAACCTTCTCCCGCCTTCTGACAAGCACTGGTGGTTGGGGTTTGGGGGGACCTGAAGTACGTCCTTGGAGGGACCGCGGAGGAGCACCGTGCAAGCCTTGGCCTCGGGGTCCTGGGTGGTGATGAAGGTGTAGTACTCGTCGGCGTACTTGCGGATCTCGAAGAGGTCGGCGCGGGTGCCGACGTCCTCGGGGCGGAGGTCGGCGGGGTCGTTGACGATGCGGGCGCCGGTGATGCGGGCGAGGCGGTTGTTGTCGGTCTTCTTGAGGCGGCGGAGGGCGGTGATGCCGGCCTGGAGCAGGAAGTGCTGGGCCAGGTCCGAGATGCCCTTCTCCGTCAGCACCAGCGTGGGCTGGACGGCGATGATGGCGTCGCACATCTTCCGCACCTCCTCCTCCTCCAGCTCCAGGATCCGCGTGTAGTCCGCCTCTTTCATCACCTCAACCAATGCTGGGGCTGAAAGGGGGTGGGGACAAGGGAGGGATGAGAAGGGGAGAGACCTCCATGGATGTCTGGGACTCGCCCTTCTTGTACTCTAGGTTGCAGTCGAGGAGGACGACGCGCGGCTGCTCGATGCGGCGGCTCATCTTGGCGTGGGTGACGTCCTTGTTGAGGATCACGCCGTGCACCACCTCGCACTCCT
This sequence comes from Ptycholaimellus sp. GST1_10, assembly GCA_030248095.1. Taxonomy (NCBI): domain Eukaryota; kingdom Metazoa; phylum Nematoda; class Chromadorea; order Chromadorida; family Chromadoridae; genus Ptycholaimellus; species Ptycholaimellus sp. GST1_10. The sequence continues at coordinate 34,609 of JASANA010010418.1, forward strand.
CGATGCGCCCGCCGGGGATCCGTTCCTTGCGGATGTAGCGCTTGATGTCCACCTGGTTCCATGCCATCTGCTTGCTCAAAGCTGCAGTGGTAAATTGGGGATGGGAACCTCTTTGTAGCCGGAGGGGTCCTCGACGACGATGGTGCGGACGGCGTTGATGGCAATGTTCACGCTCATCTCCATCCATTTGCCCATCATCTTGGAGCCCAGACAGGACTCCACCAGCTTCACCACTTCCTCCTTCTTGTCCAGATTCACCGGCTCACTGCCAAACAAGACCTCATTGCATCAAATAATTGGGAAAAGGGAAAAGAAAAAGACCCACCTGAACTTCTCCTCGGCAAGCTTGAGCATGTCCTCAAGGGCCATGCGGAAGGCCTGGATAATGACGGTGGGGTGAAGCTTCTGCTCCAGAAAAGGCTCCGCCACCGACAACACCTCACCAGCTGCAATCCCCCTCACTCCACTCCCCACCCCTTCGAAAACCAGTTCGAGAATGATGACACCGAGTACGATGACAGAGGTTGTGCCATCGCCGACCTCCTCATCCTGCGTGCGGCTGATTTCGATCATGGACTTGGCCGCCGGATGCTGAACCTGCAACCCCGAGGAGGTTGAGGGAGTTGGAAGAAGAGAAGGAGAAGAAGGAGCCTGAATTTCTCGAAGGATGGCGTTGCCGTCGTTGGTCATGACGACGCCGCCCATGGGGTCCATGAGCATCTTGAGCATGGCGCGGGGGCCTAAGCTCGTCCGCACCACGTCCGCAATCGTCTTGGCCGCGTTGATGTTCCCCAGCTGGACCTTGTGCCCGCTCTCCCGCTTCGTGTTCTGACCTTCAAACGCCCATCCTCCTCCTCACCCTCTCCTCATCGCCTGGGAGCAAAGTAGAGCCAACTGAGCACAATGATCGGCATTCCACCGCCGCCACCTCCCATCATCATCTTCGCTTCCTTCCTCTGGCTGTAGTCACCCGCACAAATATGCCGGAGGCTGGGCTGGAGAGGCTACTGGCATCAATGTTTCATCAGGGAAGCTTCCAGAGGCGAGCATTTGCGCAGTCTCTATTGAGCCTGTGCATCCACTCATGGCTACGGTAGGCAGTGGAATGATCCTGGCGGCCCAGTCTGGGCGACGCGCAAGAAAGACTCCGCATTTACTCAGCCTCTGGTGTAGCTCGCTCTGCCTAAGCCGGTGTAAAGTTAGCCCGGGCACTTTGCAGTCGCCGGATATATCGAGGTCATCAAGCAGGGACGGGAATCATGCCACGCACTTTCCTGGTCGGTGGAAACTGGAAGATGAACCCGGTGGACAAGGCCACCGTGGACAACATCCTCAACGGCATCAACGCTGTCCAAGTCCCCGACGGCACTGGTCATCTTTATCAGCTTCCCTTTTTCCACCGCCTTTAGAGAACTTCTTGGGGCTACAGATGTGGTGATTGGTGTTCCGGCGCTGTACCTGAGCCAAGCTCTGAGCAAGGCCAAGCAGGGCATTCAAATCGCTGCTGAGAACTGCTACAAGGTTATCACTGTAATATCGAAAGCGCGCTAATCGGTAAGGTGAATTGAAGGTGAAGAATGGTGCGTTCACGGGGGAGATCAGCCCGGCCATGATCAAGGACCAGGGCAGCAGCTGGGTCATCCTCGGCCACTCCGAGCGGCGCCACGTCTTTGGCGAGTCTGACCAGCTCATCGCTGAGAAAACTACACACGCCCTTGCTGAAGGTTCTCTCACTCCCCCAATCTCCCCCTTCTACTAGTAACCAATTCAGGCCTCAAAGTCATTTTCTGCATCGGCGAGAAGCTGGAGGAGCGGAACGCGAACCAGACCAAGGACGTCTGCTACCGCCAGCTGAATGCTCTGCGTATGGCTGAAGAAATAGTGCATATTGGCGATGTTGTGGGGAGTGAGTAAGGTTTTAGCGAAGGACACGGCCTGGGATCGTGTGGTGATCGCCTACGAGCCGGTCTGGGCCATCGGCACTGGTGTGACGGCAAGTCCGGAGCAGGCACAGGAGGCCCACGTTTGGGTTCGCCAGTGGCTCGCCGACAACGTCTCAAAGGAGGCCGCAGACTCCGTTCGCATCCTCTACGGAGGTCAACTCTCAATAGCCCAGCCTCCCTCAATAAGCATCTAAGTGGGATGGATTGTAGGCTCAGTGACGGCGGCTAACTGCAAGGACATCGGGAACAAGCCGGACGTGGACGGATTCCTGGTGGGCGGCGCCAGCCTCAAGCCCGAGTTCGCTGACATCATTCGCGCCAAAGCCTAAACACCTTCCCAGCACTCCCTTTCACCAATTGCTCACGCTTTGACTAGGATTGCACTATTGTCGTCACATGCTTTCTCCATGAAGCCCATTCGTGTGCTAGTCTTAGCGGGTTTAGTCGCTGTAGTTGAATAAATCTGTCGTCAAAATGCTCGAAACAGCCGCCTTTGGGACATTTGAAATTGGCAAAACAAATACCAGAAAGTCCAAGAGCAACGCAAAGGATGATAAGGAGAGAAGGAAAGGATTGATAAGATTGAAAAGGCGGAAAGATGAGCAACGTGTACATCCAAGAGCCGGTGACGAAAGGGAAGGTGTGCCTGAAAACGAGCGTGGGCGACATCGACATTGAGCTCTGGGCCAAGGAGTGTCCTAAAGCATGCCGGTTCTTCAGCCTTCGCTCATCCCTCATCTGAGCAGACAGCTGATGGCTGGTGCAGGAACTTCGTGCAGCTGTGCATGGAAGGCTACTACGACGGTCTGGTCTTTCACCGTCTCGTCCCCGACTTCATCGTGCAGACCGGCGATCCCTCCGGCACCGGCATGGGCGGAGACTCCATCTACGAGGCTCCCTTCAAAGTTGGCCTGCCTTTTTGCTTTCTTCGCCCTTGCTTCAAGCTTGGCTTCCAGGACGAGTTTCACAGTAGACTGCGGTTCTCGAGGCGCGGGCTGGTGGGCTGCGCCAACGGCGGCGCCAAAGACGACAACAACTCACAGTTCTTCTTCACCCTCGGCCCCACCACCGAGCTGCAGGGCAAGCATACGCTCTTCGGGCGCGTACTCCTTTCACTCCTATTCTTCTCTTTCTCCTTAGCCCCTCCTTCCACCCAGGTGATGGGACATACCCTGTTCAACATGCTGAAGCTGGGCGAAGGTGGAGCGGATCAAAATGAGCGGCCAAAGATCCAACGCCACATCATCTCTGCCGAGGTTATTATTCAATTTCCCTCTCTACCTAAACGGTTTTCATAGATGAGGCTTGAGGTGATCAGCAATCCCTTCGATGATATCGTACCGCGAAAGTTGGAGCGGCGCAAGGATGAGAAGGACAAGCGCCCTGAGTCCAAGGCCAAAGCCACCAAGTCACTCCCGCCTTCTTCCAACGCACCTCCTCTCAGCTTCAACAGTTGAATGCAGGAACTTCGGCCTCCTTTCCTTCGGCGACGAAGCTGAAGAAGAGGAGGAGGCAGCCTCTGAGCTGAGAAGCGTTCCTTCTTCTACCCTCCTGCCCTAAAACCCCAGAGGGAGCGAAATGTTTGGCAGAAATTCGCGAAGGGGAAAAGCGCCCACGACGTGCTGGACGGGGACCCGCTGCTGAGCAAGGACGCGGCGGTGGCGGAGGACGAGCTGGGCAAGGCTGGCGGGCCAGAGGAGGAGGAGGAGGAGGACGAGGAGGAGAAGGGACGCGTCCTGGACAAAATTCGGCACAAGCTTGCCGGCGCCGATGGGCCAAGCAAGGCGAAGAGGAGGCGTAAAGGCCTGGAGGATGGGGACGAGGATCTGGAGGGCATCCTGCACTCTGAGGCTCGAGCTGCGGAGGAGGCCAAAAAGTCATTCATTCCTTTCAAACCCCTCCTTTTCATCTGCTGATACTTTACAGAAATGCAGTGCGGGATGAAATCAAGTCCCTGCAGAAGGAGATGGTGAAGGCCCTGCGAAAGAAGGATGAAGAGGAGAAGGCCGAGGAATCTGAAGGTTTTTTGCCTATTCTATTTCCGGGGCTGTGGCTGGTGAAATGGGAAGGGGGGTGATTGAAGAGGAGACATCGGAGGCGCTGGCGATGTACCGACGCGAGAAGAAGCGCTATCTGGAGCAGGTCAAGGATCTGCCCAAGCCCAAAACCAGCATCAGAGAATCACAGGCAGCTTTTGCTTGCCTCTGACTCCAACAATTGATCAACTTGGGGATTGCAGACTTTGGACATGCTGGAAAGGTTCAAGAAGAAGCTGAAAACAGTTGTGGAGGAGAAGCCCTCGCCGCCACCCGACGCCGACAAAGAACTGAAAAAGACTCGTAGGAAGCTCGGCAAAGAATACCAGCAAGAGGTCGCCCAATTTTTCCTGATCACCAATCAGCAGTGATGAAAGCTTGGAGGTGAAAGAGGATGAGGAGGAGCTGGCAGGGGATGACTGGATGACGAATCGGTTTGAGATCGAGATGGAGGAGTTGCGTCGCGCCAAGGCAACAATTCATTTCTCTTCTCTACTTCTCCACACAAACACGTTATTTGGAGGACGCGAACATAAAAGACATGGACTCTTACGATATCTACGACCCTCGGAACCCCATCAACAAGCGCCGACGCGAGGGTCAAGAGTCCAGCCGTCAAATTCAGGACGACCAGCATCGCATTTGGATGCGTGGCATGGAACAGTGACCTTCAAATTTTTTTTCCGCCCAGCATTCCAAAGCTTTTTACTACTTTTCCTTCCGTAAATTGTAAATGTGTTTTAGTGCGCTCTGTGTCAGCAATATTTATACTTTATGCTAATTTTCTATAAAAAAGTTACGCTGAGAATGAATAAAAGAGGCGTCGAAAGTTGCTCTCATGCATGTATCACAGAGGCACAGTAACGAAACCTAAGAAGGCCAGCAAACTCGTGCAGTTCGCAAAAATCAACTCTCCATATTATGACCCAATAGACCATAGAGAACAGCCAAGCAGAACGTATGTGCAAAAGTGATGATTGAGGATTATCCAAAAAGCTTCCACACTTTCACAAGGCCGCCCGAAGGTAGAGAAAGAAGTGTCTTTGCAAAGCCATTGCACAACGACAACACTCAGGGGAGGTGAGGAAATAGGCGGCGATGAAGCAGGGATGCAAGGAGCGCTGAGGAATATCAGAGTTGCGGAGCAGTTGAGCAGTGGCGCGACGAAGTAGGAGAAGAGATTGAGGCTGGTCAGAGCTCTTCAGGCGGCCTGGGAGGGCCCAGAGTTTGCCGGAAGGCAGCCACCTCGCCGATGTTGGTGGCGAAGCGTCCGAAGGAGTTCATCAGGGCCACCAACTCATTGCGCGTCAGTTGGAATGGAATCTCTCGCGCGTCTGCAATCCATGCTCATATTTTATGCAGCTGAGCAGCAGCTGGCACACGGATTGTGGCCCCCCAGCTGTGACTGAAGAGAAGCGGGCACATGATGCAAGAACGAAAGCGCGACAGGTGAGAGAAAAGGCTGGGAAATGGAACGAAAGCTGTCGACAGGGACACAAGAAACCAAGGCTACCTTCCACTGGCAGCCACCAGCCAAGCACTACAACCTCCTGCCTCCTCTGCCACAAAATACAGCCCATGGATACTCAGGCAGAGTAGAAGGGGAAAGTGGAGGGCATGGAAGAACCGTGTCTTAGGTGTTCCTTGGTGGAGGCGTTGGGGGGCGGAGTTTGAGCGCCGCGGGGCAGGTCGGGGGAGAGGAGGATTTTGAGGGCGGCGCCGATGCCGTGCATCTGGAGCTTGCCCCAGAGGCGGCACTTGTCGCAGTCCACGCAGTCCATGATCCGGCTGATGTTCAGGAAGTGAGCGCGGAACTCCTCTTTCAGCTCTCGCGAGTGCGGCCCCTCAAGCAAATCCTCGTGATATGGGGACTGTTCTAAGGATTTGAAAGTAGGAGGAAACCTGGAACATGGAGGCCTCATGGAAGTGGCCGTTGAGTTTGCTGAGGACCTGCTGGAGACGGGCAATGAGGTGCCGTGTTTCCGCATCCTCAGCCTCGTTGTCGGTGAAGAACATCTCTTGGCGCAGGTATGGGCCCACCTCAACTTATTCTTCCCCCAACCCCTCCACTGGAAAGCGAAAGGATGGCCGAACCTTCTGCAAAGCTCTGGCCTCGAGGAGGTAGAGGAAGTACATGTTGCGCAGACGGGCTGGACCTTCGCCCCAGGTCGTCTCCGGGCTGAACCTTGCCCTTCAGAGAGAAGCATTAGGCCACCAGTTTTATGGAGACATAAGAGGACAGGGTGAACCGGAACATTTCATTGTTGCGCTCCCAAACTCCCTGGACTGGGCCGCCGGGGAAGGCGGAGGGAGTCTCTTTGAAGTTGTTGGCGGCGATGGAGACGGTGATGGAGGAGTGCAGGCCGCTGATGATGCGGAAGAACACCCGCTTCTCCAGACACAGACCTTACAAAACATAAACAATTTTTGACTTGGTGCAAGGTGGATTGAGAGAAGGTCCCGAGAATGAGCTTCGCGGAACTTTGAGGCATCTGAATTGGCTGGCATGACAACAAGTAGAGAAGCCCTAAGGAGAGTGACGGCGTGCTGCCAATAGAAGAAGAGGCGGAGTGCCGTGACAGTTGTGAACGGAAAATGAATGTGACCATTCTTACGAGCTAAATGAAGAAAATGCATTCATCGCACTATGCTTTGTGACACAATGCTACTCGTGTGTGGCTTTACTCTTTCTCATTGATTGACAACTATGCCATACCTTCCATGTTTCCTTCAATTGTCAAGTTAGCTGGGTCTTTTTTTAAATATTCAGCTTTCAAATCGGCCAACCGGTAATGGTGGGATGAAGGAGGAAGTTTTTGTCGAACTTTGGATTCGGCCTTCAAGTAGCGCGAGCCGTTAGCATTTGCATTCACAACTGTTGAAGGGCCAACTTGAAGCAGTTCTCCTGATAGATGCTCTTCCAGACACGTGCCGCTGAGTTGCCTTTGTAGCCAGTGTAGCGCTCCGGGTTGAGCAGCAGGTCCACGTAATGAAAGTCCTCCGACATGTCATCTGCACACCTCTCTCCTCAAACACTCCCTCCGAAACCCTCCATTCTCCAAAAAGCAACCGTCAGCATCGCAGAATTTGTTCTCCGCATCATCAAACTGACGCCAGGAGGCGAAGGCCTTCTGGGCGGCGCCGGAGATAGTGGTGTCCAGGGGGTCCAGTTTGTTGCCCGCCTCCTCCTCTGCCGCCGCCGTACAAGGCGCCTCTTCCCTGAAACTAGGGGCTGGCTGAGCGAATAGAGAGAGGGCATGGAGGAGTAGAGGATGGGAGACTGGGAGGCGATGGGTTCTCGAAGGGCCGCCGGCACGCGCTCGTCACAAGTTTCAATGCCGCACTTCTCGCTGCTGCACTGCCGCTCGTCCTCCCAGAAGGGACAGGGCTTCTCCATGTTCACCTAAAGGCCAGGGATGGAGGGAGAGTAAGGCAGGTGGTAGGAGGTATGCGGGAACCCTGTAGTAGCGGAAGAAATCTCGCTGCAGTATCTGCTCCATGAGGGGCAGGAGGTCTTCGTTGTTGAACTGGTCGATGGAGGCAGGGCCGCAGGGGCAACCCTCCACAGCGCTCCCGTGGATGGAACACGCGCATTCCTCCCCCGGCACGAACTGCGCCCCCACACCCACCAACCCCGCCAGGCACACCAGCAACAGCTCCATCGGCCGCCTCCCTACTTCCCCATTTTCTGTCTATCGCTTGAAGCAGAGGCTTCCTTGTAGGCAAGCAGTGTGGAGGAGTTGTGGTGCAGTTGGGAGGACAAAGGGGGCTGTGTGGTGACCGTGATGAGATGGAGTGCGGGGTGTGGCTGAGAGAAGGCTGGAAGGTGAGAGGGGCTAGAGGGAGAGGGAAGGCTGGGCACAAAGGCGGGCTTGGGGGGTGGAGGGCATGCGCGCAGTTGGGGGGAATAGAGCCAGAGAGCCCTTCCCCACCTGGCCTGAGCTCCAATCTGAGGAGTGGGGTAGAGGCGGCGAAGGGGAGAGAGCGCGATAGGCAAACAAGAAGAGTATGGGGGCCGAAGGTTCTTCGGCTGACGTGTATAAGCTCACAAGGCCGCGCACATGTACCCCCGCACAATTTGCGCACTTCATCGGACTTGCAGGGTACCGTCTCATTCCCCAAGAGTTGCTCTGTGGCGCTAGTTTGATGCTCGCCTTGGGGAGATGGAGCATCCAACCAGCCGTCTAACCTCATTCCCTCCCTCCCTTACACCCGCCAAGGGGCATGCGCTTTTCTTGCCCCTCTGCGTCTAGACATTGCCCCGGCAACGAGTAGGTATTCCACTGACCGATATAAGCAGGTTCAAGGGAGGTTGAAAGTCGACGTATCGATTTATGGCCGCGCACAGACAGGCGGGGTCTTTGAAAGGCGGAGAAAGAGGCATTCTATTTCTATTTGGCTTCTTTTGTTCTTGCACTGGCTTTTTTTTGTTGCCCGGGGCGGGGAGGGCAGAGTACCTACTGCATCTTCGATGCCTCAGCCAGGTGGGAAGGAAGCAAAACTCCACAGGCCTCTTTCTATTCACTGTCGCTAAGTGTATTTGGAAAAGGTTGAAAGGCTCGCCTTAGTCACCGTTGCTGCAGCCCCCGGGCATATTTTCCACCGCTGCTTTCCATTATCTCATTTCCCATTTCGCCCCGCTGAACAGGATGCTGTTAGGCGGAAGCTGAAGGCGTTTTTAGGGAGAGGAAAAAGTTCCATCAGTAGTGGATTGCTTGAGAAGCTGTGCAAATTGCAGATAGACATGAAGCGAAAGAAATAGGCGGGAGGCGGGCGGGCGGCATTCGTTAAGCGTCTTCTCTGGCTGTGCTCTTACGGGTTTGTTTACCTGGCCTAGCCTGGCCCACTGACTAGCCCATGACTAGTCTGGAGTTGAGGTGAAGCTGGGGTGAGGAGGAAGCGGCATCATGCCTTCCTTCCAATTCGCCACCCTCGACTATGTCGTCTTCATTGCTGTAAGGGAATGGGACGTGATATTGAAGCCATGCGAGGGCAGAGATGGATTGCAGGTGATGATGCTGTCGGCCCTGATAGGGATCGTTTATGCGATAAAATCGCGGCTGGGGGAAAAGGCGGAGTCACCGGAGGCCTTTTTGATGGGGGATCGACGTTTGCCGCTCCTTCCAGTGGCTCTCTCCCTCCTCGTCAGCTTTCAGTCCGCCATCCTCATCCTAGGCACCTCTTCTGAAATGTTGCCACCCCATTTGCTCAGCTCTGTGTCTGTCCATGAACTGAACTGAGGGAATAGGTATACTCGTGGAACTACTTGGTGGTGGTCGACAGTGGGCATTGGCCTGTCTGCTCTGATCACCTGCGTCCTCTTCGTGCCTGTCTTCTATCACCTTCGCCTTACATCCGTCTATCAGGTCAGCCGCCCCCCAATCTGCAGTCCCAAGAAAGGCAGAGAGAGAGCATTGCAGTATCTGGAAGTGCGCTTTCATTCCCGCGCTGTGCGCCGTCTCGGAGCTTTCTTCTACATCCTCGTCACTGTTTGCCTCACAATCTTTGCTCTGAAGGATCATTGAAGATTGGGAAGAGAAAAAGTCCAGGTGATGTACCTATCCATCGCCATCTACGCCCCTTCTGTGGCTCTGTCAGCGGGTAAGTAAGGGCTTCTGGTGACCTGTGCAGTGGTAGGCAAGGGGGCTTAAGTGACGCCGCTGCCGCTGTGGACTCTCATCCTCAGTGCCGGGGCCGTCTGCACCTTCTATGTCTCCATTGTTCCACCCCTCCCCTCCCACCTTCCCCCTTTCCACAGGAGGAGAAAGCCCTGGCCATTTCCAGGGCGGCATGAAGGCGGTGATCTGGACGGATGCACTGCAGGCGGGCTTCATGCTTGCTGGCCTGGCCGCCGTGGCCATCAAGGTGGTTTTCCTCTTCTCCCATCAGTTGAGAAGGAAGTGAATGTGGGGGCGCCAGGGGACGGGGGAGGTGGGCGGAGTGGGGCGAGTCTGGCAGGCCGGTCGCCAAGGCTCTCGGCTGATCTACTTTGAGTGAATTTCACCTTATTGGAGGATTGAGAAAATAACTTTAAAGAGGGGGCAGGAATAGCGTGGACCCCTTTGCGTACATGACGAGCTGGGGCATCATTTTCGGACAACTCTACTCCTGGCTAGGCTGGTACGGCATCAATCAGTCCTCTGTCCAGCGCTACTGCTCCATGCGCACTGCCAAGCAGGGCCAATTGTCGCATTCAAATTGTATTTCCGCTTTTCTTGCCTCGAATAGAGCGATTGCAGAGCTTTACTTCTCAATATTCCCGCGCTGTTTCTGACAATGAGCCTGGTCTGCTACTGTGGCCTGGTCATGTACGCCTACTTCCGTTCCTGCGACCCTCTTCAGGCTGGACGAATTCAAGACCGCGATGAGGTTTATTTGCTGATTCATCTTGACAATTTTTCTGGAATAACGAAAAAAAAACAAACATCTACTAAAAATTAAAAACATGAAAAATATTTGAAGCTGCTGCCGCTGTTTGTTATGGAAGTGTTGGGGTCGGCCCGCGGAATCCCTGGCCTTTTCATCGCCTGTCTCTACAGCGGGACTTTGAGGCAGGGTCTTTGTTTTCACTTTTTCGTGGCTCATGTTCGTTTATCTTCTGCACCGTCTCTTCGGGCCTCAATTCCCTCTCCGCTGTCGTCTGGGAGGACTTCCTCAAAAGTCCCATGAAGCACGCCACGCAGCAACAGGCCACGCTTGTCACCAAGCTTCTCTGTCACCCCCATCACTCTCCTCCTTCCTGATCACCTAGACCAGTTCCAGGCCTTTCCTTTGGCATCATCTCCACCGGCCTTGCCTTCTTGGGCCCTCATCTGGGAGGCGTCCTTCAGGTCCCCAACCCACTAGCTCCACATCATCACAATGCTCTCCAATCAGGCGGCACTCTCTACTATGGGGGCCATCAATGGACCACTGACGGGCATGTTCCTCCTCGGCGTCATCTTCCCCTGGGCCAACAAGAAGGTTCATTCCGCCAAACCTCTCCTGCTGGAAGCAAAATGAGCTGTTATTGGCAGGGAGCGATAGCGGGGGCTTTAGTGTCGGCCTCGGTGACAGTTTGGCTGTGCCTAGGAGCTCATGTGACGCAGCCGCATGCGCACGAGACGCTTCCAACCTCCGTCCAAGGCTGTCCGCAGGCCTACAATCTCACCGCTCAAAACCCAATCACCACCTCCACGCCGTTGACAGCGCTGCAAGAGTTCAAGCTGTCTTCTGGAGTTTTCTCTGGGTCATGCTTATGAGCAGTGGATTGGCAGGGATTGGTGGCGGCGAATGTATTCACTCAGCTACGTCCTGTACGACTTCATCGGCATCTCACTGGTACTCATGGTCGCCATCCCTGTCTCATGGATCACTGGTTGATTCTTTTTGCAATTAATTTACAATTTTTGCAATTTTTTGCAATTAATTCAAATAATAAAGCTCAATTGAAACCAAGGTTGGGAAGAAGTGGAACAGAACCCTCAACTATATCATCCTTGGGTCCGTCGTATGGCGACAAAAATAGCTGGACATCAGTGGAAACCGGTTCCAGTTATCACCGATCTTCTTAAAGTTTACCTGTCCCAATCTATTTTTTCGAAAGTAAAATACCGTTTTGTAGATGGATCGCCACCACGAAAACGGTAGAGATGTAAACGCATCTTTACTTTAGATATGTTCCACCGCTGCTTCTAAGAAGTACAGCACAGTCATCGAATTGTTTTGGAACCAAATGATCTGATTAAACTTGCTCAGTAAGAACATGCATTGGTTTGACTTTGGCGAGTTTTCGTTAGTTTTACATTTCGTGAACTTTCTCAAAACATCTTGTGTGCTGTGTCTTTGTTTTTCTTTAAAACTCCAAGATAAGCGATAAGTTTGAGCTTATGAGCAGAACCTTTTAGGTTTCTCAACAAACAAATGAAAGTTTTTGAAATATTTTTTTAATTTTGCAGCTTTCGCTCCC
>JASANA010010419.1:0-26114 GCA_030248095.1 Ptycholaimellus sp. GST1_10
TTCCCAGGAGATTGCTGGGCTTGGAAACCAAAGGCTCCGCCCACCTGCTCCTTGAACTTGGGGTTCCAGTCGAACTGGCGCTCGCAGAGGGTTTTGAGGATGGCGAGCTTGGCGGCCAGCGGGGCGTGGGCGTAGCCGAAGCGCTCCACTGTTCGCTTCTCCTCCACCAGCTCCTGCTCGAAGACCAGGTACTGGAAACGCCAAGCCTCCTTCCTCTTACCCCTTTCTATCTGCCCACTCTATGCCCATACCTTCATGATGCAGGCCTCCCACTGCTTGTGGCGGGCGGATTTCTGGCCCACCCTTCGCAGCAGCTGGATGTGCAGGTCGATGAGACCCTTGTCCACTGGAAATTGACGGCATACAGGCTGTTTTCAAGTTAACAGGCAACGCCTGACTTTGCTGGGCTGTAGAATGGTTTCTAGTGCCTCTGGGAATACTGCTATGCTCCCATTGGCTTCAGATTCTCAGAGACACTAGAAACCATTCTTCATCGCAGCAAAGTCAGGCGTTGCCTCTTAACTTGCACAGCCTGTATGAAGGGGGCATGAAGGGGAGGATGACTAAATAAGGGAGAGCCTGAACCTCGCCCCTCCTCGTCGAAGGTGAGAGCCTCCTCGAGGCGGCTGAAGGACTGCGGGCGGAGGCCGAGGAAGGAGCCGAACTTGTTGAAGAAGGAGCAGATGATGGAGAAGTTGGGGAGGCGGCTCAGAGCACCGCCCTCCACGGACGCCGCTGCCTGCCCCTCCTCAACGGCCTCGCCCACCACTGCCTCCTCGTCCATTTCTTCAATCCACTTTCCGTGCCACACCATTCTGGCTATTGGTCAGACGTTGACAGACTTACCCATTTTTGAGTTGGATTCACTCATTTTGCCCCTTTTGGATCCAGTACGAATAGGTGAACTAAAGCATAAACAATCTGCAAGGATTCCTTGAAATGCAGCTTTTTCAATCGCGGCATCAAGAAGCTAAAAAGAGGTATTTTGAACGGAAGAAAGAGGGCCCCTTAGAGGGCATAGTCGGCTGAGCCACATGCGCGCTTGCAAAGTGCGTATTCAAAGCCCGCCCTCCAGTGCAGGCTCTACTGGGCCGATCTCTGCGCAGGCTTGCCCCCACTCCTACCGCTTGCGGCCATCTCTATTCCACGCGCAAGCCCCCTGGGCAACACAAATACGCATCCAAACTCCCTTATCATCCCCTCCCTACCTATGCCCAGCCTGCCCAATCGCCGTGACCTCTTATCCAATGCAGGACAAAGCAAGCGCAAATGAAAAAGCAGGCCCTGTTGCCAGGGCAGCGGGGGGGGGGGCTTTCGAACAGGCGGGCGGAACAGGAGCGCAGAAAAAAAACCAATGCTCGTCAACTTGCCGGAGGGAGCACACAGGATGCAAAAACCACACATTCAGCAGCTATCCACCTCACAGCTCACTAGAGACTGGACTGCAGGCCCAAGAGAAAGGAATGGGGCTGGCGGCGGGGCAGCGAGTGAACCCTTGGTGGAACACCTCGTCGATGGCGGAGAGCATGCACCGGGTGCCGGCAGCCGGCTACTGGGAGCTGGCGGGCCTGGTCTACTGGAGCTTCGGCCGCTACTGGCAGCTGTGGCGGGAGTCGGAGGAGGCGGCGCAGTGGAGCTTTCCCGGCTCCTTCCTGGCCGATTGCCGACGCCAGCTGGGCATCTCCTGGCTGGACGCCGCCCTGTTGGTCGCCGTGGCTGCGGTTCTTTTCCTTTTATTGATCATAATGAGGTGGGAATGGCGAGCGAAGAATAGTGGTTGGAATGTCAGTAAATGATTGCTCTTTGTATCCAATGTTTGTGGCGGCATACACCCGTTTCACGCGCTACAACATTGCTTGCCTATATGTTTGGCTGAACGTGACCATCTCATTAATTCCTTCAAGGTCAGCTAGGTTAACCAGATGAATCATAGGGGGGGGGGGTTGGATTTCTGTAATGACAACTTTTTCAGGGCGACTACATTTAAAGAAGCAAAGTTGCAGATGTTGACATTGGTTCGTTGGAGCCTGAACGCTTGGGTGTTCAGTCGGCTAGCGGTGATGCTGGGCGCACCTGTGCGGATGATTGGTCGCCTGTCAGAGAGCCTCTTCAAGCTCCTCTTCTACTCCATCACCTCCTCTGCCATCTTCTCCATCCTCTACTTCACCTACCACTGGCAGTACTGGCACGATCCACTCTCCATCTATCACGGTTGCTCTTCTCTTCAGTCGGCTGGCGGTGATGCTGGGCGCACCTGTGCGGATGATTGGTCGCCTGTCAGAGAGCCTCTTCAAGCTCCTCTTCTACTCCATCACCTCCTCTGCCATCTTCTCCATCCTCTACTTCACCTACCACTGGCAGTACTGGCACGATCCACTCTCCATCTATCACGGTTGCTCTTCTCTTCAGTCGGCTGGCGGTGATGCTGGGCGCACCTGTGCGGATGATTGGTCGCCTGTCAGAGAGCCTCTTCAAGCTCCTCTTCTACTCCATCACCTCCTCTGCCATCTTCTCCATCCTCTACTTCACCTACCACTGGCAGTACTGGCACGATCCACTCTCCATCTATCACGGTTGCTCTTCTCTTCAGTCGGCTGGCGGTGATGCTGGGCGCACCTGTGCGGATGATTGGTCGCCTGTCAGAGAGCCTCTTCAAGCTCCTCTTCTACTCCATCACCTCCTCTGCCATCTTCTCCATCCTCTACTTCACCTACCACTGGCAGTACTGGCACGATCCACTCTCCATCTATCACGGTTGCTCTTCTCTTCAGTCGGCTGGCGGTGATGCTGGGCGCACCTGTGCGGATGATTGGTCGCCTGTCAGAGAGCCTCTTCAAGCTCCTCTTCTACTCCATCACCTCCTCTGCCATCTTCTCCATCCTCTACTTCACCTACCACTGGCAGTACTGGCACGATCCACTCTCCATCTATCACGGTTGCTCTTCTCTTCAGTCGGCTGGCGGTGATGCTGGGCGCACCTGTGCGGATGATTGGTCGCCTGTCAGAGAGCCTCTTCAAGCTCCTCTTCTACTCCATCACCTCCTCTGCCATCTTCTCCATCCTCTACTTCACCTACCACTGGCAGTACTGGCACGATCCACTCTCCATCTATCACGGTTGCTCTTCTCTTCAGTCGGCTGGCGGTGATGCTGGGCGCACCTGTGCGGATGATTGGTCGCCTGTCAGAGAGCCTCTTCAAGCTCCTCTTCTACTCCATCACCTCCTCTGCCATCTTCTCCATCCTCTACTTCACCTACCACTGGCAGTACTGGCACGATCCACTCTCCATCTATCACGGTTGCTCTTCTCTTCAGTCGGCTGGCGGTGATGCTGGGCGCACCTGTGCGGATGATTGGTCGCCTGTCAGAGAGCCTCTTCAAGCTCCTCTTCTACTCCATCACCTCCTCTGCCATCTTCTCCATCCTCTACTTCACCTACCACTGGCAGTACTGGCACGATCCACTCTCCATCTATCACGGTTGCTCTTCTCTTCAGTCGGCTGGCGGTGATGCTGGGCGCACCTGTGCGGATGATTGGTCGCCTGTCAGAGAGCCTCTTCAAGCTCCTCTTCTACTCCATCACCTCCTCTGCCATCTTCTCCATCCTCTACTTCACCTACCACTGGCAGTACTGGCACGATCCACTCTCCATCTATCACGGTTGCTCTTCTCTTCAGTCGGCTGGCGGTGATGCTGGGCGCACCTGTGCGGATGATTGGTCGCCTGTCAGAGAGCCTCTTCAAGCTCCTCTTCTACTCCATCACCTCCTCTGCCATCTTCTCCATCCTCTACTTCACCTACCACTGGCAGTACTGGCACGATCCACTCTCCATCTATCACGGTTGCTCTTCTCTTCAGTCGGCTGGCGGTGATGCTGGGCGCACCTGTGCGGATGATTGGTCGCCTGTCAGAGAGCCTCTTCAAGCTCCTCTTCTACTCCATCACCTCCTCTGCCATCTTCTCCATCCTCTACTTCACCTACCACTGGCAGTACTGGCACGATCCACTCTCCATCTATCACGGTTGCTCTTCTCTTCAGTCGGCTGGCGGTGATGCTGGGCGCACCTGTGCGGATGATTGGTCGCCTGTCAGAGAGCCTCTTCAAGCTCCTCTTCTACTCCATCACCTCCTCTGCCATCTTCTCCATCCTCTACTTCACCTACCACTGGCAGTACTGGCACGATCCACTCTCCATCTATCACGGTTGCTCTTCTCTTCAGTCGGCTGGCGGTGATGCTGGGCGCACCTGTGCGGATGATTGGTCGCCTGTCAGAGAGCCTCTTCAAGCTCCTCTTCTACTCCATCACCTCCTCTGCCATTTTCTCCATCCTCTACTTCACCTACCACTGGCAGTACTGGCACGATCCACTCTCCATCTATCACGGTTGCTCTTCTCTTCAGTCGGCTGGCGGTGATGCTGGGCGCACCTGTGCGGATGATTGGTCGCCTGTCAGAGAGCCTCTTCAAGCTCCTCTTCTACTCCATCACCTCCTCTGCCATCTTCTCCATCCTCTACTTCACCTACCACTGGCAGTACTGGCACGATCCACTCTCCATCTATCACGGTTGCTCTTCTCTTCAGTCGGCTGGCGGTGATGCTGGGCGCACCTGTGCGGATGATTGGTCGCCTGTCAGAGAGCCTCTTCAAGCTCCTCTTCTACTCCATCACCTCCTCTGCCATCTTCTCCATCCTCTACTTCACCTACCACTGGCAGTACTGGCACGATCCACTCTCCATCTATCACGGTTGCTCTTCTCTTCAGTCGGCTGGCGGTGATGCTGGGCGCACCTGTGCGGATGATTGGTCGCCTGTCAGAGAGCCTCTTCAAGCTCCTCTTCTACTCCATCACCTCCTCTGCCATCTTCTCCATCCTCTACTTCACCTACCACTGGCAGTACTGGCACGATCCACTCTCCATCTATCACGGTTGCTCTTCTCTTCAGTCGGCTGGCGGTGATGCTGGGCGCACCTGTGCGGATGATTGGTCGCCTGTCAGAGAGCCTCTTCAAGCTCCTCTTCTACTCCATCACCTCCTCTGCCATCTTCTCCATCCTCTACTTCACCTACCACTGGCAGTACTGGCACGATCCACTCTCCATCTATCACGGTTGCTCTTCTCTTCAGTCGGCTGGCGGTGATGCTGGGCGCACCTGTGCGGATGATTGGTCGCCTGTCAGAGAGCCTCTTCAAGCTCCTCTTCTACTCCATCACCTCCTCTGCCATCTTCTCCATCCTCTACTTCACCTACCACTGGCAGTACTGGCACGATCCACTCTCCATCTATCACGGTTGCTCTTCTCTTCAGTCGGCTGGCGGTGATGCTGGGCGCACCTGTGCGGATGATTGGTCGCCTGTCAGAGAGCCTCTTCAAGCTCCTCTTCTACTCCATCACCTCCTCTGCCATCTTCTCCATCCTCTACTTCACCTACCACTGGCAGTACTGGCACGATCCACTCTCCATCTATCACGGTTGCTCTTCTCTTCAGTCGGCTGGCGGTGATGCTGGGCGCACCTGTGCGGATGATTGGTCGCCTGTCAGAGAGCCTCTTCAAGCTCCTCTTCTACTCCATCACCTCCTCTGCCATCTTCTCCATCCTCTACTTCACCTACCACTGGCAGTACTGGCACGATCCACTCTCCATCTATCACGGTTGCTCTTCTCTTCAGTCGGCTGGCGGTGATGCTGGGCGCACCTGTGCGGATGATTGGTCGCCTGTCAGAGAGCCTCTTCAAGCTCCTCTTCTACTCCATCACCTCCTCTGCCATCTTCTCCATCCTCTACTTCACCTACCACTGGCAGTACTGGCACGATCCACTCTCCATCTATCACGGTTGCTCTTCTCTTCAGTCGGCTGGCGGTGATGCTGGGCGCACCTGTGCGGATGATTGGTCGCCTGTCAGAGAGCCTCTTCAAGCTCCTCTTCTACTCCATCACCTCCTCTGCCATCTTCTCCATCCTCTACTTCACCTACCACTGGCAGTACTGGCACGATCCACTCTCCATCTATCACGGTTGCTCTTCTCTTCAGTCGGCTGGCGGTGATGCTGGGCGCACCTGTGCGGATGATTGGTCGCCTGTCAGAGAGCCTCTTCAAGCTCCTCTTCTACTCCATCACCTCCTCTGCCATCTTCTCCATCCTCTACTTCACCTACCACTGGCAGTACTGGCACGATCCACTCTCCATCTATCACGGTTGCTCTTCTCTTCAGTCGGCTGGCGGTGATGCTGGGCGCACCTGTGCGGATGATTGGTCGCCTGTCAGAGAGCCTCTTCAAGCTCCTCTTCTACTCCATCACCTCCTCTGCCATCTTCTCCATCCTCTACTTCACCTACCACTGGCAGTACTGGCACGATCCACTCTCCATCTATCACGGTTGCTCTTCTCTTCAGTCGGCTGGCGGTGATGCTGGGCGCACCTGTGCGGATGATTGGTCGCCTGTCAGAGAGCCTCTTCAAGCTCCTCTTCTACTCCATCACCTCCTCTGCCATCTTCTCCATCCTCTACTTCACCTACCACTGGCAGTACTGGCACGATCCACTCTCCATCTATCACGGTTTATGTCTAGGAAGATCTGGAGGGGTGGAACCGGTTTCCGAGCATTTGAAACATTACTTTTTTTTGGGCAGAAAGGTTGCAAATTTGGGCATGCTGTAAAATGCTCAATTCTCAACGGATTTGGACAAACTTTTTTTTTCCTGAAAGGTAATAATATTTTAGGAAGATCTGGATGGGTGGAACCGGTTTCCAGGCATTTGAAACATTACTTTTTTGGGTAGAAATGCTGAAAATTTGGGTATGCTGTAAAATGCTCAATTCTCAACGGATTTTGACAAACTTTTTTTTTCCTGAAAGGTAATAATATTTTAGGAAGATCTGGATGGGTGGAACCGGTTTCCGAGCATTTGAAACATTACTTTTTTGGGTAGAAAGGTTGAAAATTTGGGTATGCTGTAAAATGCTCAATTCTCAACGGATTTTGACAAACTTTTTTTTTCCTGAAAGGTAATAATATTTTAGGAAGATCTGGATGGGTGGAACCGGTTTCCGAGCATTTGAAACATTACTTTTTTGGGTAAGAAAGGTTGAAAATTTAGGTATGCTGTAAAATGCTCAATTCTCAACGGATTTTGACAAACTTTTTTGTCCCAGAAAGGTAATGATATTTTAGGATGATCTGGAGAAGTGAAACCGGTTTCCGAGCATTTGAAACATTACTTTTTTGGGTAGAAATGTTGGAAATTTGGGTATGCTGTAAAATGCTCAATTCTCAACGGATTTTGACAAACTTTTTTTTCCTGAAAGGTAAATATATTTTAGGAAGATCTGGAGGGGTGAAACCGGTTTCCGAATATTTGAAACATTACTTTTTTGGGTAGAACGGTTTAAAAATGGGATATGCTGAGAAATGGCGAAATCTTAACGGATTTGGACAAACTTTTTTCCCCGAAAGGTAGTCAAATTTAGTAGGTAGTCAAGGGTAGTCATTGGCATGGAATTTTAAGCTGCTAAGGAAGTTGTGAGCTGTGAAGCTCCGCGGTCACCTATTGCGCTCTGCGCCATATACTTGTTAAGTATTATCACTCAAAAAGCAGTAAAACAGTTTTGCAACGATGTGATTTAGACCAATCAAAATATATCAAAACAGACCGTTTTCGCCACTAGAGACAAATTGGGTTGCAGAAGGGTTTCGATGACCATGACATCAATATGGAAGGCAATTGCTACGATGAGTTCACACCAAACTGCTATCACCGAGTGACGCTGCTTTGGGAGCCTTGTGATTCAAGTGACAACAACAACTGTATCTCTAATACCTGTTAGCCTCCCAATTTCTTTGCCATCATTTATCATTTCTCACATTTGTTGCAGATAACGGTAAAAACGACTTTTAGTTCGGTCTACAGAAAATACACCCATGTCTCCAACCCATAAACTCGATTACAGATATTCTCAGATTTTTGCAAGCCGCGTATAGCGGAGGGCAGGGCAGCCAGAGCTCTTTGGGCATGGGTGAGGAGGCCCTGGAGCATGCAAAGTATGCTACACGAAGTGTAGGGGCCGTAGCACCCATGCCCGGAGGACGGATGAGCTCTGGCGCCCTGCCCGAAGTGACAGGCGGCCAAGGCAAGCTTAAGCAGTTACCCCATTTTTGCGTCTGTCTTTCCGCATAGAAAACCCGACAGGATTTTGCCTGTGGCTCGGGATGTTTTTTTTGTGATTGGCGCAATTTTAATTTGTAGTTGGTTTATGGTCAAAAACGGTTTATGGTGGTTGATGGTCAAAGTTCTGCTTGGTCATTTTTTCATTTGATTAAATAGACGATGTCTGTATGTTATTGGTGAATTGTTTCTGGTTGGTCCGTCACTTTAGAATAGGGAAATGAGGTAAATCGATTGCTGCTTGTTGCTGAGCTTAAGGCCACGCATCTATAGGCGACAGCCGATATAAAATTGTTTATGAATTTAGAAATCATTCCAAATCATCTGATAGGTGTTGCTTATTTTTGCATTGTCAATTTCAGGCCAGCGTTTTCCACAACTAAACAAGAACATAACCGAAAACGAAAAACTGAAAGACCCAGTCGATGGTCTACGAACGCTATCGTTAGTTTTTAAACACCATCAATCTGACCGGTGGCAGAAAATTGAGGATGACGCTTCGCATTTGCGTTAATCGCTTCTTCCAGCAAAGCGTGGATCTGCCTTGCTGGTGTGATGCTCGCATCAAAGACTTAGCGACTGGCTTTCTCAGCGACTGTGATCCTGTCATGAGAGAGCTTAGCATCAATATTTGAATGCTGCTGCGTAAAAAACCAATATAGGTTGATCAAAAACTTCTAGTAATTTCGCATTTTCGCAAAACGCAATTTCCTGGCACAATTTTCTTTCAGCCAAAGAGTTTGAAGCAATAAGACTGCAAATTGCAAAGATATGTCTAACGAAGTTAAAAGCGGAGATCATATTAGTAACGGCATATTTTATAGGCAAGATTAGAATGAAAAAGGAGGCAATGTGAGCAAATTTTTGCCCACTACATTTTTCCTGCTGCAAATATTCCAAACTTAATCGATAAGCGATTTTCTGTGAGACTAAAACAATAAAGAAGTAAAAAAGCGGGAGAACTTACCAAAACCCAGTTTGAACGCTGCATTTACGCTCGCGCAAAGCCTGGCACCACGCGCCCGCGAGGTGCAAAAAAACGCCCGTCCGCTGTGATTGCAGTTTGGGAAAAACAGTGAAAAGGCCTGCTCGTCTAGCAATGTCCAGCATGGCAGCCGTGCAAGCACTTAGCCAAGAGGACCAACTGCGCAACGCTCAGCGCTTCTTCTCCCCTCAGTTAGCTTCCTCTTCTTCCTTTCCTGCCCCCTCTTCCGCCTCTTTCAATAAGCCAGCTATGAAGAAAGCAATTGAGGCACTGGGCAGAGCTGGGCACTGAGCGGCAGTCGGAGCTCGCCGCTCTCTACCAGGATTACCTCCTCCTCCTCGCCTCCGGTAGCCCACTCCTCTAACCGACTGCAGCCTAATGGAAGTTCTTGGTGCAGGAGAAAAGGTGGAGCTGCCACTGGCCCTGAAGGCAGGCCAACGAGGCATGACCAGTCGCCTCAATCAGGCCCTGCTTCGTCCCACTCTGGTTCGTCTGATTTCATTCAGTTGAAAGGAGGAAAAGGATGCATTGGATGGTAGATGGAGGCGAAGGCAAGCGAAGCTGGCAAGGAAGACTTGCAACGTCGCCCGACCGGCCTCATCAATCACTCCAAGACTACTGGTTAGTCACAAAATTTAAGAGCTAGACATAACCATTTTACGCTTTTTAAAAACCTATTTCTCTACACACCGTTTTAGTATTTGCCTCTGAATCTAGCTGAGCCAATAATGAGCAAGCCTAACCTTTTTTACATCTTTTACGCTAAAGTTATCCAAAAATACCTAAAACTGCCGTATTCAAATCACTTCCAGACTCAGACGATGGGCCAAGCGCTGCAAAGAAGGCAAAACAAAGTTGGCCCTTCTTGTTCAGTTTCCTAGCTTGTGCCAGTTTACCAGCCTTCAAGGCAGCTACAAGTGCCCGCAGTGCCCCGCGCTCCTCAGCAATCCGACGAGTCGACGCCAGCACCTGGAGAGCGTTCACCCCTTCCCCTGCCCCTCCTGCCACCGGCGCTTCACCCAGCTCACCAGTCTGGCGCGTCACCAGCACCGCCTGCACGACCCCCAGTCCCCCCGCTTCCCATGCACCCATTGCTGCTTTGGATTCTTCGCTCAGGAGCAGCTCGATAGCCATCTAGCGCGAGCTCACCCAGAGTAGGGCCCTTTCTAGTCCGCCTGCTTTTATGTCCGAGGCTTTTACTGGTCTATTTTTGAGCTCCTTTTCAAGCACTGGGCTAGAATAACCGTCGGGAATGCTGGGGCTTTCGCTTTTTTTTACAAAAGGTATTGATGTTTTTTTAGATGTTTAGTTGTAGCGAAAGGCGAGTAGCTTTGGTGATAGGATTTTTTTAGCCATTTCATTCGCCTCCGGAGATGTGCTTGTTGCTATGTTTGCCTTTGACAAAAACGAACAAGCGGCATATCACCATGCGAGCTCGGTTGAAAAATACTTATCAATTAAAAGTTGCAATAACCCTCGAAACATATACCCATGTCGAAAAAAGGGTCTGGGTGTTAGTGTTCGCTACGCTCCCTCGCGCCAGCCAAATAAGTCGCTACCAGTTCACATTCAAAACGGATCAAACAAGCATCAATTGGTTTGATCAATAGGTCCCTCCTAATCGCTTCCAGGTTAGATCGGTAGCTGTGTTACAATTCTTGCACTTGTTATTCAAGCAGCAGCCGCGATTGGGGCATTCGTTGTCGACCTTACATTCTGTTACCCAGAACCATCGTTTTACTCGAATCTCAAGGCAAACTTCTTGTTCTTTAGGAAGGACTGAGGATAAAACATGCAACAAAATCAGGTCCTTTTGCTTGGAAGCGCCCGTTTTGACGTTGGGCGAGAGAGTTATCTTTTCAGTTTTAGTCTCAAATTTTGCACGATAACCTTGGTTTTTGCCTGGGCAGTTTTCACCCCTAACACCTATCTAATATTTTGGTCATTTTAAGCGTATGCCTTGAGTAACCATCGTGAATACTCGGAGATTTGGTCTTCTACCTCCCCCCCGCCCCCGCGCTCAAAATGCCCTGCAAGAGGCACCAACCGCCACAAGAAAAAGGCCTCCAACAGCCAAAAAGAAGAAAAGAACCTACAAAATACAGTGATACCATTTTAGGTTTTCTTGCAGTAGCTGAAGGTAGGATGACAATCGCGACCGGATTCTTTATCATTTACCTGCCTCAAGTCAAGTTTTTGCAGAACGTACAGCTATGCATGCGGTGAGAAAACAGAATTATCCGCAAAAAACCCAAACTACCAGGACAATTAAACGTTGAGCAAGACATTGCCAAGCATTGCAAGCAGTAAAAAGTGTCAATCCTCTCTGACCCCAGAAAGGCGTGGGCAAATGTGATGACCAGACTCGACCTTGCTCTCCAGCTTGGCTATTCGACTGCCGAACTGCAGCGCTCGCTTGGGCTTCAAAGACAGCTCTCCCCAGCCTTTCTGCCAGAGCAGACAGCGGAGCAGCAGCTTCTCACCAACTCCTAGGAGAGAGAATAGCGATTGCAAGATTGCATAATAAAGTCATTTAGGGGAATTCTAATATCCTATGGATTGTTAGGAGACATCATTATTCTTCACTGTGACGTCGAGTTGCGAATGGTAGAATTGCCTTCTCACCTCCTGCAAAGCCTGAGAGAGAGTGAGGAGTGAATGAACCTCTGGGCAGGCGATAGTCGAGCCGTTTGGCAAGCGGCAGAGATGAGAGGAAGGCCACCAGCTCCTCGTCCAGAAAAGGCAGTCGACTTTCCCGACCGGAGTCCGCGATCACCCGATCGTCCCTGCCCAGGTTCCGCCGCCCCAACCGCCCCGCCTCCAGCGCCAGCTCTGACTCCAGCCCGGCCCAGCCTAGCAGAGAACTTTGAACTCAATTTAGACTAAGCAATTTAATTAGACTTTTTGTAGTGCACAAAATTTTAATTTTGACAGGATTGTAGAATTTTTAGAAATTAATTGTCGACGGGCAAATTAAAGGGTAAATTTAGCAAAATAAATGAAAACTTTCTCATTTGTAATCTGTTTGCATAGGGGGTAGCTACCGTGGTGCTGAAAGCGCTGGCGGTGCCTTGAGTAGCCGCCCAGGAGCTCATCAGCACCGCTGCCGGAGAGGACCAGTCGAGCTGGGCTCTCGTACACCTCCTCCTCTCCCCTCTCGGACTGAGAAAAGACATCTGAGGCTTGTTGAGGGCAAAGACGGATGTTGAGAGGGACCAGAAGGAGGCCGCGTCCTCTGGCGGCGAAGAAGAGGGCACAGCCGAGGCTGTCGTCCAGGACGCTGGCGCAGGGCTGGAGGAGTCCGCTGATGTGCTCCTCTCTCGTGCTTGACAATTCCTCCTTCTCCACATTCACCTGCCATCCCCTCAACCTTGTCTCAGCGGGAAAGCTATGGGAGGGGAAGGAAGTCTTCATCCAAATTTGGCATGGCTGTGTTATTAAAAACAGATAAAGACTTTCTTCCTTTCCGATGGAAAAGGTCTGGAGCAAAAGCTGACCCTGACGAAGCGCCAGCAACGCTCTGGGTGGCGCTGCTTCAGAGCTGCAGCTGCCTGGACACCAAGCAGACGGTCTGGAACTGCAATTTGGGAGCTCGCAGATGGATGCTTCGACGGCCTCTAGGGCAGGAGGGGAAAGGAACCATCCCAGGAGCCGTTGTCCTGCCGGAAGGCGACGTTGAGGAGATCGATGCTGGTGTTCAGGTTCAGCTCTTCCAAGGCCTCGTGTGCGTAGATGGCCAGTGTCAGAGAGTCCAGGCCGCCGGAGAAGAGCAGAGTCACATTTTTCGATCCAGTTGTTTTGCCATCCCTCCCTGGTTGTAGAATTATTCGTTCAGCCAACCAATTTAGCCCCTGAGCTAACCTGCAGCTGGAGATGCATGACGAAGAGTCGCCAAACGCCTGGCCAGTGCTTGCTTCAGTAGACGATCAAGCGCTGCCAACTCTGTCGCCAAATACTCGCACCTCAAGAAGTTCAGGAATAATAAATCCAATCCCTGAATGTGGCATGGTGTCACCAAGTTTGCATTAGGGCATCTAATGGCAGGGAAGGAGAAGGTCGGCTGTCCAGGTTGTCCAGCTCTTTGCATGGTGCCAAAAGCGGTGGTGCAGAGTCTGGCTCCTAAAATGCCTTCATGCTGACAGAAACTCGACAGATAGAGAAATTAGATGAACTCCAATGGCTCCAAATTCGAGGTACTGGGCCATGTCTGCCAACGGCTGAGTCTCCAATCCACTGCGCAGCCAGTAAGCATTCATTTCCATAGCTTCTGGGCCTAGGCTAGCCTGGAAGAGAACTCCACTGGGGACCTCTCTCCACTCCAGGCTCTGAAAGATGCTTCTCTCATTTTGAATCGAATACTGCCGGTAAAAAGCCCCACCAATTCGGATGCATAGGAGCAAGCCAGGGAGGCTAAATAAAGACAGCCGTCTTTCATGGCCCAGAGAAGACTTCGTCTCCCAAAGGCGTCTCTGGCAAAGTAGAGTCGGTGTCCCTCAAAATCCAGCAACTCCTGTCTTGTCCAACTCATGTTTTGGGCTGCAACCTGTATGTAGACGAGGACAAAGGGGCCGCAGAGACTTCGAAAGAGTGCCAGAGTTTCTGCCGAACTGCTGCAGCCGCGGAGGGCAGCAAAAAGGGCAGCCCCGTCGTTGGCGGTCTCGGAGAGCTGGGAATGAGGGTTCTAGTTGATAAAAGGTCATAAAATTCCAGGCAACCTCCATCTGGCGGCCTCTCCATAGACATCCGTTGAAGAGGAGAAGGCCTTGATCTGGTCCTGAGCTCTGTAGGGGCTGCTGGGTGCCAGGACCGCGGGTGCCCAGTACACTCACGCTCCAATCCAGCGCCCAACCATTCTCCAGTCTGTCAAATCCAGTTTCTTTACCTTTGGCCAGAGCTTAGCTCAGATCCTCTGTCCGATTCGAATCAAAGGAGGCTAATTTTTTGAATCAAAGATCAATAATAGTGACATTCTGGAATGGAAATCAAAGAGTGCAAAGCATAGTGGGAACGATGTTCTGCCGGAGCAGAGGCAGTCAGGGCCTCTACGGAGCAGGGCAGCCTGGCTAGCGCTGGACAAACTTGGCGACGAAGTCCCAGGCGGCAGCAGCACGCAGTGGATGCCGCACATTCCTCAATGGCTCATTCTGCTCTTCCTCCATTCTTCTTTTATTCTCGACACAGAATGCAATTGATGGGAGTTCCCCGAATTCATTGATCAACTTCACCGAACAAAAGCGATTAAAGTTTATTCACGCATTGACTAGAATCTACCAATAAACAGGTTATCACAACAGCTGTTGGTCTACAGCGAAACAGCAGGAACGCCAGCACCCTGGACTGGAAAGTGATCAATGAGCCTAAAGTGATTGAGCAGAGAGCGCGGCAGCTCCGGAAAGAGCAGACTGCGAGTAAATGGAATGCCGCAACGGCCCAGCAAACTGCGAAACTCCGCCTCCTCCCTCCCAATCTCCGGCCTTGCCTCATCCGAGACCTCAAAAGGGAGTTCCAACTGGAACTGCTGGTGGAATGAGAGGACAGACTTGATAGTCGGTGACAGCCAGATGGAAGCCTTTGAAGCGGGGTAGACTGGCGAAAGCTCGAAGGGCGGGTTCTTGGAGAGGGTAAATGTCCTGCTGGCCGCCAGAGCCGGCATCTAGGAGGTAGACTCCGTCGAGGCTTTGGCCTACGAGATTGTCGGTCGGAGGAGGGCTGCGCCGAATCAGCTGGTTCAGCACCACACATCCTGTCAATTTGAAGTATATTTCGTGGATATTCGATCGACCAGCCTGCTTTAGCAACAACTAAATGTTTTGGAATTGAAGGATTATTAATTGAATGTGGGCCTATAAAAAGAATTAATTTGATGAGCTTGCTTTCTTTCTCAAAGATTTTCCAAGAAAAATTAAGACGGGTTATTAAAGATAAATAAAAAGAGTTCGGCACCTTTGCTAAATCCAATCAACGTTGTACTATGGCTAGCAGAGTAGGGAGGTATGCCAAGGGCATTGAAAGATGCAACCAGAAGATTCTGCAATAAACTTCAACCCTTAAAAAGCCTTTTCACCAGTGAAAAAGTAGGAGAACCTGGAGATGCAGCCAAGCATCCCTGTCCGAAGGGAAGCAGGGGACACCAAGGCCATCGCAGTGGACGAAGTTGACGTATCGAGCAAAGCCGTTCCCTCCCGACTCCCCTGGCTTGCAGACAAGAATGAGTCTGCCTATGCTTTCTTCTCCACTCAATTCCAGATCACCACTATTCCAATCCAACCAGGCATCCGTTGGGCCAGTTTCAAGGCCACTCCATCCAGGCTCCAATCGGCGTATTTGCGGTACACTGGACTCTGAGCCATGACCTCTTTGTAGTCCTGACAAATCCTCACTTTTCTGGCTGAAAATGGTCAAAAGAATAAAATAAATACACCTCCATGCTGCCTCCGAGGACGAATGAAAGGCTGAACCTGAATGTCGCCAGGGAAGAAGACGACGAGTGACTTGGAGCTAAGGCTTCCGGCAGCCAGGATCTCATTGCCACGACCAGGCAAGCCGAAAATACGACCCAGACGGCGTACATTCATGCCTTGCAGGGGTTGGTTATTAGATTTATTTGGCCCAAATGTTAGATGCATGCGCAGTTCATTGGCATGGTGCCTAATTTGCGCAGTAACTCAATTGCTTTTCAACATTCGCCATCTTTTTCCGCCCTGCCTCATTTTACTTTGAAACAAGTGGCTTGTATGCATTTCCAGCTCTGCTAGACAAAAGTAGAATTTTGCAGACAACTTGCTTGCAAGAAATGTAGCAAACGAAATTGCAGAAAATTGCGCAGTGTGAGTCAGAGTCAGTGTGAGTCCTGAATCAAGTCCAGGCCTGCGAGGGAGTGGCGATTGGAGTTCTCAGAATACACTTGTGCACTCCAGCTTCAGCGATGACAGAGGCTGGCAGCTCTTCCCAGGTGGTGCAGGAGTTCAGCGTCCGTCTGCCTCAGTTCCTTATTCCTCCCCCAACCTCCTCCAATCCAACTTATCCGACATTGCAGGCAGAATGAGGACAAGTCCTACCACCTCATGAAGTTCAACGGGGCACTGGGCGTGGATCCCGCCAACTGGGACAAGTTGCCTCCCCTGCCTCCCCTGCTCTCTGTAAAGGGTACACAGATAGAGGGACTTGAGTGTGGAGCTCCGGAGGGAGGACAACCGACGGAGCTTCGAGACGGGGCCAGAGCAGCCGGAATTCGGCGCCGGCTCCGAGTACGGACGCCAGGCCAGGGAGGATGCGCGGCGCAAGAAGCGCGGCATTCGGGTAACCTCAATTTAGAGCCCTACAAGGCCAAGGATGGGAGCATCGAGAAAGAATCATTAGTTTTATTATGAGACCTGGATCCTCATGCTTGATGGGAGTGACTTGGAACTGGAGGAGAAATTGGAGGAGAAGCAATTTGAAGCCAGTCGATAAGGAGGATGTATGGGAGTGGAGGAAGAAGGGAATTGTCAGGCTAAAAGCTATCGCCACCACGCCCAGCCCTGGGAGCTGGCGGTGGAGGAGCGGCGCTTTCGCGGCATGCGGGACGGCGGCGCCGGCGAGAACGCGGACTACTGGATCTTTGTCAAGACTGCTGACGGCGTTTTCGAGGTTGGCATCACAGCCCATTTCTCCGCCCTACCCCTTGTCATCTTGGTTCGATTGAGGCCCACCACATCTCGGACTGGTACCACTTCCTCCCGGTGGCTCGCCACAAGACCCTGGACATTGATGAGGCCGAGGAGCAGTTCAAGGCGTTTGATCCCTATTTCCTTGTATGGTCTGAGGTTGCAGAGCGACTGCTTGTTGAAGGCGGCACAGGGTGCTGAACACCTTTGCGCTCAAGGCCAAGCTCCAGGGATCGGAGGAGCCTGAGGGCGTCAAGGACGAGGACAAGTCCAACATCAAGCGCAACGCTTCATTCGTTCGCGCTACTACTCGGAGCTTTAGGGGCCAACGGGGACAAGGGAGTTGCAGAAAATATCCGATCGGGACGAGTATTCGTCTGGAGAGTCGGATGAGGACGACCTTGTGGATGTCAAGGTGGAAAAGGCTTCTGACGGTGAATTTTTTGGCTAAAAAAATGAAATGGTTGATGTTTCATTCCAAGATAAAGTATATTTAGCTTGAAACCAATAAGTGGCTTCTGTTGTCAAATTGGTAAGCCAGAATAGTTACCAATTTTTGATCGAAAGCCTAGATCAAATTGCTGGCCCCTCGAGGGAGTTTTCAGAGGCGAACGTCAACTCTGTGCTCCGCGATATCCAGCATACATTTGCATTGAATCTAATTTTGCTGTCATAAAAGCTTTCTTGGCATGGATGCTTATTTTTATTGCAGAAGACGAAGAAAAGGGCGGAAAGAAAGGGAAAGCTGCTTCGAAGAAGGCTAAGCCGAAGGTTTCCCTCTAGTCTTTGTGCCTCCCTCATATGACGACTCGTAATGAAGCAATGGGTGGTTGAAGAAGTCGAAAAAGGTGAAAGTGTCCGACTCAGAGGACGTTGCGGCAGCTGAAAGCGACGATGGCGATGAAGAAGGTCGCGAGGTGGCCGATTACATCAGCGATTCGTCTGAAACCCATCTTCTCCCCTTTGCTTTCAGTCTCTAGCGGAGTCTGCTTGCAGAGGCAGTGAGCCAGAGGCAGACACGGAGGCGGCGTTGATAGCCAAGGTGGAGGAGGACCTGGTCGGCGTGGAGTCTGAGAAGGGCCTTCGCAACCTTCTCTCCGACAACGAGGATGACGATGAGGATGAAGAGCGCAAGGTACACCTTCCAAATTTTATGCACCTTTTTTTACTCCAAACACAAAACCCTGCCTAATTCCACAAGTAAATTAAATTTAGCTTCTGTTTGTATTGTTTTTAAATAAAATGTCAACCTCCTTATCTCTATCCATGCTTCTCATCTCTATCCATGATGGTTCTATCTTTGGCTCCAAAACAAAGAATGTCCAAGTCACTGACTTCATTTAATTTTTTTATTTCGAATTTTGTGTTCTTCAAGCAACTCCAATTGCAGACCAAAATTCCGGGTAGCTCCGAATCGCGCGGCGGCGAGGGCGAGTCAGAAGGCAGCGGCTCTTCTGAAGACGAGCCGGACGAGGCAGAGCTCAAGAGCGCCGTCTTCCTTCAGGCACTCCTCCTACCCCTCAGCTCCCTCTCTCTGCTCAGATGACCAAACCACCCCTAGGAGAAGCCTCTGCTAGGCGACGTGGTGGAGGCCGGTGGTCTGAAGCGCTCCGCTTCGGGCGTCAAGGTGGACGCCTCCAG
The DNA here is from genome assembly GCA_030248095.1 of Ptycholaimellus sp. GST1_10. Taxonomy (NCBI): domain Eukaryota; kingdom Metazoa; phylum Nematoda; class Chromadorea; order Chromadorida; family Chromadoridae; genus Ptycholaimellus; species Ptycholaimellus sp. GST1_10. Next base: position 18,434 of record JASANA010010419.1, read on the forward strand.
TAGTGGCGATGCCGATGGTCCGTCTGCCAAGAAACCCCGCCGAGCCGTGGACTCCATGGAGAAGGAGGTCATCCGCTACCTTCAGGTCTTTTCCCGCTCTTCCATCCAGGAGCAGGAGCAGAGGATGAAGGGAGGAGATTGGCAGAGGGAGAAGATGACAACGAAGGAGCTGCTGGGTAAGCTGAAGAAGAAGGGGGAGGCCGGTGGAGGGTCGAAGAAGGAGGAGAAGGCGGCGCTGGTCACCCGGCTGGCGGCCATCCTGCGCTCTGTGGAGGCCCAGTTTGGGGCACGCTTCGAAAGGGCCCAGGCCCCGGAGCCCGGCAAGGAGAAGCTCACCTGGTACTTCCACATCAAACCGCCCTCCTGATCAGCCCAGTGATCATTATTGGCTTCTGAATTCGGCTGCTGATGTTCCCGTGCATGTATCGTATTGTTGGGCTTTGTAGATTTCCAAAATATTGCCAGCCAAGAGTTCCGGTGGTGTGTTTCTATGTGTCAGAAAAGTAGAAGCAATGGAGAAGAGCTGCCGCCGTCAAAACCTTGAGCTGCTATGCCATGGCCGCAGAGGTGGAGGGTGGAGAGCAAAATGGGAAAAGCAGGCGAAGTTGGAGAAATGGAAATTTGTGGGTTTAGCTAGAAGTATTGGGACGGAGGGGAAGGCCAGCCGTTGAGTGTCGGCGGAGGAGGGCTTACGGGATTCGTCCCCTTCCCACGAAGCCGTTTCGAGCGCATCTAGATAGGATATATTCAAAAAATTTCGACCCAGATTCCCCCCCAACCAAAATCCTATATCCGCCACTGCATAAGAACATTCTGTTGAAACAAGTGCTGCCCTACACCCGTTTCCTTCGCCAACCGCAAGAAATCTCATCTATCGACCTATTGGGCTGGCGCGAACGGAGCTTTAGCGCAGTGTCAGCGCCCAGCCCCTCTTTTCGACCCAGATGTACGTTTTGGGGGTTATTGCTAGATCTCAATTTTGATAAGGCTGCTGCTCGTCAAAGAAAGCTCCAATCGCTTTAATTCTTTTTGCAATGGAAAAAGCACCATCGAATTGACTATAGTTTATCTTTTGACTTTTGCCAAAAACTTTAAAGTTGAAGAAATAAATGGTACCATCGGCAAGCCGAAAGTAAGCTCATTTCTCACAAAAAACAATTGCCCTGAGTCTAAAGTCAAAGAAATTTCCCTACTACGAGTGGAATCTGCTTGTGGGGCATTTGCATTTTGTTTTCGGGCGCAGTTCAAGAACTCTTTTCATGCGCGTTCAAACAAAATACAGGTGACACAGCAGATTCCACTCGTAGTAGGGAAATTTCTTTGACTTTAGACTCGGGGCAATTGTTTTTTGTGAGAAAAGAGCTTACTTTCGGCTTGCCGTTGGTACCATTTATTTCTTCAACTTTAAAGATACCAAAATAAAATAACTGGTACCATCGGCAAGCCGAAATAGAGCTCTTTTCTCCTGAAAAAATCGATTGCCCCGAGTGTAAAGCCAAAGAAATTGCCCTATTACTAGTGAAATCTGCTTGTGGGGCATTTGCATTTTGTTTTCGCGCGCAGTTCCAGGGCTCTTTTCATGCGCGCTCAAACAAAATGCAGGTGACACAGCAGATTTCACTAGTAATAGGGCAATTTCTTTGGCTTTACACTCGGGGCAATCGATTTTTTCAGGAGAAAAGAGCTCTATTTCGGCTTGCCGATGGTACCAGTTATTTCCTCAACTTTAAAAGCATTCAAAAATATTCCGTTAGTAGAAGATAAATTTCGTTGGCTTTGTACTCGGGGCAGTCAATTTTTGGGAGAAAAGAGTTTTACTCTTGGCTTGCCAATGGTACCAGATATTTCCTCAACTTTAAGCATACAAGAAATAAAAAAAAATGATATTATATTATAAAAAATAATTATTAACAAAAACAAAATATTTGCTAGTCAAAATAAAATAATTGTTAATAAAATGAAAAATTTAGAGCCCAATAGGCTCAGCGAAAAGTTAATCATCTTACCACTACACCACAGGGGCGCATCGATTTAGCTGGGAAATAGCCTATTTTTAATGCACAAATCTGCGCAGTTGAAGACCCGAGGGAAGGGGCTGGGGGATGAAATGAATACCTACACCCGTTCATGGAGTAGATGCGAAGAAGGGAAGAAGGGAAGGGAAGGGAAGGGAAGGAGTTCGTGCGGCACTTTTGTTTGCAAATTTTCAAAGCAAAGGAAGCCATATTTTGCTAATTTTCGCGAGTACCCCCCACAATTCGATGTTGTTCTTTCCAATGCTGCAAAAATCTCATCAATCGGTGCAGGCAATGTTGAGAAAAACGCTTATCAGTTTCAAGATCTGGCAATAACCCTCAAAACATACACCTGGGTCGAAAAGAGGGGCTGGGCGCTGACACTCCGCTAAAGCTCCGTTCGCGCCAGCCCAATTCATTATTTTTATGCATAAACATTTAAATAAAGATTCTTGTTCATAAAAATTATTTTGATTTATGTTCTATATTTTTATTATTGTTCTTTTTTTTAATTAAATTTCCTTGGCCTTATACTCAAAAACATTCGATTTTTGGGAGAAAAGAGTTTACTTTTGGCTTGCCGATGGTACCATATATTTCACAGGGTGACGATGACCAGTGTGATGATACCAAGAGAAAAGACCCTAAAAAATTTGCTTTGGCAATGGTATATAGCTTTAATTGAAAACATTTGAAAAAAATTTTCCATGGAAAAACAGAGCTTTACTTTTAGCATGCCGCTAGTACCAGTTATTTATTCAATTTTAAACATACAATAAAAGTAAATGCCAATGTCAGGATTCGAACCTGCTAGATTAACCTGGTGGCCAATCACTTTCACGGAGTTTCACCACTACACCACCTATCCGTCTATCTTAGTACATGACTAAAAGGTTATATGATTGAACAAAGCAAGGACGCAGGTGTGGGGGTGGGGGGTTAAATGAATACCTACACCCGTTCATGGAGTAGCTGCGAAGAAGGGAAGAAGGGAAGGGAAGAAGGGAAGGGAAGAAGGGAAGGAGTTCTTGCGGCACTTTTGTTTTGCGATTTTCTCTATCAAATCTTAACTTATATGCAGTTTTTCGCGAGTACCCCCCATAATTTGATGTTGGCCTTTCCATTGCAGCCAAAATCAGTTCAATCCGTGCTGGCTGGGCTGAGAAAAACTCTTATCAATTTTAAGATCTGGCAATAACCCTCAAAACATACACCTGGGTCGAAAAGAGGGGCTGGGCGCTGACGGTCGCTGCGCTCCCTCGCGCCAGCCCAATTTTACTATGAAAAATTCAAAAAACCATTTGTCCGAACTCCTTCTTCTCCTTCTCCTTCTCCTACGCATCTATTCAATGGACGATAGTAGGTATTCAGTTCTTCCCCATTCCCCCCTTCCCGGGTCCCTGGGACTCATGTATTATTTAGCTCTTCAGCTAAGCAAAGATGTCATATCCCTCAGTGGTGTAGTGGTGTAAGCGATTGGTCTGCTGGATGAAATCGGTAGGTTCAAATCCTTGTCAGGCATTCATTTTTATTTTTGTGTATTTTAAGTTGAGAAAACAACTGATACCATCGCCAGGCCAAAAGTAAATCTCCTTTCTCCCAAAAATCGATTGCACTGAGAATAGGTCAAGAAATTTCTCAAAAAATTGTAATTTTTCATTTTGAATATTTTCTTTTTGTTATATTTTTTAAACAAGTTTTTGTATTTATTTTTTTAAATATTGACTAAAATTTTAATTAAAAATTTAACCTACAAAATAAAATTTGTATTTGTACCTTTTGTACTATGTTAAAAGTGGAAGAAATATCTGGTACCATCGGCAGGCCAAATGTGGGACTCTTTTCTCCAAAATTTGCAATTCCCTCGAGCAAAAAGTCAAGGAAATACATTTTCTACTAGTGGAATCTGCTGCGTCATCTGCATTTTGTTTTTGGGCGCGCATGGAAAGAGACACTGAACTGCGCGCCAAAAACAAAATGCAGATGACGCAGCAGATTCCACTAGTAGAAAATGTATTTCCTTGACTTTTTGCTCGAGGGAATTGCAAATTTTGGAGAAAAGAGTCCCACATTTGGCCTGCCGATGGTACCAGATATGTTTTAATCATAAGCTCAGCCATTAAACGTTAATTTATGCTTTGCGTTTGAAACATCCTAGCTAACCAACCGAGTGGTGCATTGCTCTCCCTGCCCAGCAAATCTTTCCAAAAATGTTCACAATCTACCTGGCTCTTCTACTGATCATAGCCTGTTCGACGAATACCCATGGGGTGCGTGGCTCGTATTCCTGCATTCGGGAGCCCTGCCCGTAAGCGATGAACTTTAATTTCCCAGAAATATTTCAACTTTGAAAAAAGCCATAGAACACTGCAGGGCTGGAAAAACTTGCCGCAGGTTTAAAGCGTGTTGCGACAATTGCCGCTGCGCCTACAGATCTGTCTGTCGAGACGAGGGAGACCGTAGTCATCGTAGACCTATTTTGGAGCCTCGTTTGTGATGATTGAAGCGATTTGAAGATGTGCAAGGGAGAGAGCAAGCAGTAGAAAAACTCCCTTGAATAACTGAATAACTGAAAGCAAGCACACAAAAACAATCTTATAAATAGCGTTCTTTGATTCCTTAAAAACTAATTTTTCAGAAATCCCAAGCACCCAAGAAATCACCAAGCCATCCATCAAGCTTCCTCGAATCGCCGACCTCGATTTTGAGTATTCGTATTTATATAAGGCGTCAATATAGCCAGCATCTATAGCCAATTCGGAAAAAGTTCTTTTCCCCTCTTCTATTTTTTCCTAATCATTATACTTGGGTCTTGAAGCCATCAATTGATTCTGCTGCGTCCATTGAAGAACTTTGGCAGGGGTATTTCTGCGAGCAAGTTTTGGCGGCGCAACAAATTATTTGAGCACATAAAGAAGTAGAAAGCTGGCTTTTCGGGTTCTTTTGCAGTTGGTTATCGGCTGAAACAGACTAGCCAGTCAAAATCGGCTGCTAAACTTAAGCCTGAGTACAGCCGCTACATTTTCATTACTAGGTGTAGGCATAGAGCAAAAAAACGAGTTGCAAAGAGTTTACTGCAACAGACTGAAAAGCTTGAGAAATTGGCGGCAAACGATCAGGTCTTTTTTCGCCAACGTCAACGATCAGTCAACCACGATCTATTCCGAATACCCTTGCATCGTCAATGGGTAGCAATTTCCCACCCCGCGCCGCTCAACCATACTTTGAATTGAATACCTTTCCTTCCCTCATCTTTTTTTCAGTGATGAAAGAAACATGACTTTACAAGGATTGCAAATGTGATCGACACTTTGAACAGTTTTAGAGGGAATATTTTTGAATCTCTGCGTTAATGCTTCTTGTTCTGCTTAGTGTTCTGGTACTTGTTGCTTCCCTTCGTTTGCTATTTCACCAAATCCTTTTTCCCGGGGCGCTTTTTCGGTGAAAACCTGAGATAGCTTTGGCCAAATGAACAGCAAAGCCAAAGAACACTACCAAAATGGAACAAGCAACAATGATTTGCGCAATCTTCACAAGAGGTGTGAAAGCTGTTTCGAAGATTCCAAGAGCCAGTGACATTGAAAAAACAATCACCAAGAAAAGGCCCGCTGTCAAATAAATACCAATCTACTAGGCAAATCTCACTTTTTGCTCATTCTTCCGCCGGCTAGAATCGGACTGTTCGCGGACAGCAGGCGGGAATTGTTCATGGAGTACCTTCAACATCCCTATTTCATACCCCAAAAACCACCCCAGCAAAAGAGGCATCCTACAAGCGAAGAATGGCGGGATTGGCTAGCGTAGCCCTCCTGGTCAGCTCCGGGGTGGTGTAGAAGCCGAGGGCGTTCACAGCCCGCCCCAGCTCCTGCAGGGCCTTCGTCTCCCCACCGGACAGACAGAGCAGCAGCTGACGCAGCCGCCCCTCCCATGACTCCCACTCCAGCGCCACCTGTGTCATTCAAGAGGGCCATTCAGGGTGAGAAATGCAAAAAATGAAACTGTTCTTGGGCTGAAGAGATAGTACAGTTGAGAATTGATGCGTTTGCTCCGCGCAACTGTTCTATCTTTTCAGCCTCAAGAACAGATTCATTTTTTTGTATTTTAGCACCTGAAGTCTTCTAGTCCACTCAAATGATCTAGGATTAGCTTACCTGAGCTCGCACGTCGTCCTGCTCCCGCTGGAGGGCCAGGCAGCGGTCCTCATCCAGCTGGTACTCCCGCAAGGCCTCCGTCCACTCCGCCGTCTCGTCCGCTCCCTTCTGCCAATATTTTATACCTCACCTCCTGGACAGGGGACAGGACAGGGGACTACGGGCGGTATCGGCTTGAGGCGCTGGGCCAGGCTCAGCTCTGCCTCCACGGCCTCCAGTCCCTTCCTGCAGAGCTCTGCTAGGGACTCCATGCTCCCCACCAGGGCATCCGTGGCCTCCCCGAGAGCCTGGGACAGCCAGAAGGAAAGTTGGATCTCTGGCTTTTAGGAAAGAAAATACCTGGGTGTCCTGACTGAGGAGGGCATGGGAAAGGGCGGAGTGGAGGAAGGCTCGGTGGGCTTGAAAGACTGCCTCGAGGTCCCCGGCCGCCTCCAGCTCCGACTCCAGGCACTTGCTGGCTCGCTCCAGACCCTGAGGAGGTATTAGTGGCCTGTCGATCAAATGCATCCAAGGGAGGTTGAGGCCCACCTGATTGAAAAGGTAGGCGGTGATAAGGCGGAGGAAGTTGACGGCAGGCTGGAGACTCAGCTGCAGATGCTTCAGCAGCCCTCGCGCCTCTGTCAAAGCAACCCTCAGACTCAGGATGTCGATTTGGGCTGCGAAGTGAGTAACGGAGAAGATGTGGTGGTGTTCGAAGGGACTGGGCGGCCAGGGCGCGGTTGAGCTGGATCAGCTCCTGGGCTAGGGCGGAGCGGCGAAAGATGAGCTGGAAGCCATTTGACTCTGTTTTGGTAAGTTGAAATGGATCATTTAAAGGAATATATTCTCATTTCTTAAAATTTAGATTTTTCGAAAAAGTTTTTTAAAAATAACCTGAAATAGGCGAAGGTAGTCATCCTGAGCTTGGCGGTCCACGATGACGCGCAGGGGGTCCGGAAGGGCGTAGGCCAGGTAGACCAGCTCCCAGCCAACTTCCAGCTCCTCTGCTCCCGCCTATGTGTATGGCAGGTGTTCAATCCCTTCTGAAAGGAACCAAAGGAGGCTAGAACTGGTAGGATTTCGAGGGAAAGGCGAGAGGGCTCCGCCAACTCCTCTGCAGTCTTCTCCAGCACCTCTTCCAGAGTATGCCAGAGCAGGCGTGGCTCCATCTCCGCTGCCGATTTCCCCAGCTCCTCTCTGCCAAGACTACTCCTTTGCTTTTTCTCCTAGGGTCTAGAGAGGTGAGACCGGAGGCCCTCGACCAGTGCGAGGCAGAAGTCGCCGTTGGCCAGGAGGACGTACTGCTGGAGGGCGTGGAGGTGGGTGTGGAGGCCGAAGTTCTGGCGGAGGTCGTGGATGATGCCCGCGGAGATGGACACGCTTGCCTCTCGAAGGAGCAGGCCCAGCTCCGCCATTCCCTCCCACTCCACCAGCATTTGGACTGACACTTTCTGCAATAGGCAATGCCAGCTTCTGATTGCCTATCATCGCCTTCATGAGAGGAGCAGAGAGAAGGACTATTTTGCGGCCGTTCCT
>JASANA010010420.1:0-11415 GCA_030248095.1 Ptycholaimellus sp. GST1_10
CAATTTATCGACGGCTCAGGTTTGACTATCAGTTTGAGGTTCTCTGGGAGCGTTTGCGAAAGGAGTACGAAGAGATGCTCGTCCTATGCAGCAAGGATCAGAGCTGCAGCATCACGTTTGTGCGCTACCTCACTCACCGCCAAGGACCTACAAAGCAGACGGCACTCATCTCACCGACAAGGCCGCCGCAGAGCACGCACAGGAAACCCTCGCCCTTGCTCTGTGCTCTTGATTCTTACTACACCTTTTGCTCAAGTTTCAGCCTGCGTTTATACCAAAAGTTACCGATTTTCGAAAACAATCCGCCAGTCCCAATTTCTTGTCATTGTCATTTCATCTTTCAGTCATCATTTTCCGAATAAATTGAGTATGTTTATGTAAACTTGAAACGTTTTTAGAAATGCTAAAGCTATGACATTTTTATGAGCTTTGCAAATAAACCAAACCTAAAACTTGATTGCGTTTTTGCAACAGTTTCTTAAACTGTGTTTTTAAATATATATATCATAGATTTTATCTCATTAAACCAAATACAAAAATGGGAACAGTCAAAGCAGGGACACATTTTCTAAAAAAAAGAAGGGAAACAAGAAAAAAATATATCATAAAAAAAAAAAAAAATAAAAGTAAAAATTTAAATTTTAGGGAAAATAAAAAAAGTTGAAGGGAGTCAGGAAAACGAAGAACTCCCAGCCGGAGAGGCCGCCAACCCACAGCCCCCCCAGATAAGTACACAGACCAAAGAACGGGAAGAATAAGGGTAGGGGAGGAATAAAGAAGACCCCCGCCGGCGGCCCTTGACGGTGTCGGGGGCAGAGAGGGTGAAAGAGTGGGGGTTGTAGTCGCCGGTGAGGCGGGCCTCGCACATCCCGTCCACCCAGTTGATGATCTCCTCGTAGGCGGCCATGTTGGCCAGGAACGCATTCACTGCAGAGGATCCATGAGACTGCGCTTTTCCGAATAATTGTGAGAGGAGCAGCTACCTTGGCCCTTGAAACGGGCAATGTCCCAGTCGGTGCAGAGGTGCGGGTAGCCGTCCTTGTAGGCGTTGACCTCGCGGGTCACCTCAACGATCTTGCAGCCGTACTCGCCGTTCACCCGGATCAGCAGCCTCTTCAGCTTTTCCAGCTCTGGCTTCAAAAAGCCTCCTTCTGTTTTCTAGTCTCCAAAAAAGAGGAAAGCGGAATAGGACCTTGAGTTCATTGTAGGTCTGGTAGGTGAGCACAGTTCCAGCAGGAGCCTTGGCGAAATCGCTCATCTTCACTGGCAATGGCTAAAGAGCTTGGAATTGGCGTCAAACCTTTGTCAGCCCTACGAATGTGCTGGAGCAGTGTTGAAAGGGGGTGTGGCTAGCGCTTATAGGCAGAAAATGCTAGCGTGCTCTGAGACACTAAATTCCGCCAATTTAAATTTTGCCTTTTCCTCGATACTATTAATGACTGGCCGATTTTCAATAATGTGTTGAATCATGGTTGCATTATTAAAGCGTGTTTGATTTGGCCATAATTTTTGGCTATTTTGTTTTTCTGCTTTGCACTACCATGAGGCGAAAAAACTGCTTCATCTGAGCGTCTATCAACTTTGAAGCTCAAAACAATCTGGCATTAGAACAATGAAAATTGCCTCACCATTCAAGAGGGGTCGTTCTCTCTCAAATTCATCACCGTATGTGGTCTCAAGCTAAACTGTTGAGCACACAGACACACGGTAAGGTAAAGAAAGAGGGTGAGAGCAGGCCCTTGAGATTTGAGAGGGGATTTGGGGCTCAGGGCGCAGGAGGACATCATGGGAAAGGGGGGAGGGAGGTGTTGGTTTGCACTTGCGAGCCCTGCCCCGACGCAATCAATCATCTGCTGCCGCTAATTTACGGCATCGCCTCGCTCGTCTGGCTGGCGCCCTCTTCCAAATCCAGACCTGCAACAGGTGCCCAAATAGCTAGCCAAAGAAGGCGGTTTCGCACCTAGCACCGCCTGTTATGCAGACCAAAGTAATTTACAAGCCTCATAATTTACCGGCGCTAATTTAGGGGGCCATTAACCGGTGCCGCCCTGTGCTTCCGTCTGCTGCAGACCGCCCAGGCTGCTTCTGGTTGCTACTGTAGGTGGTTGCCAGACACACTCTCTGGCAGAAGCAGCAGACGCTCCCCCCAGCGCCGCCTGTTCGCACCTCCTAATTTACAACCCCCATACCCCAGAGGCCGCCCGTGACCCCCTCGAAATTTCTGCAAACAAACTATATTTCAAAAAAAGGCCGCCGGCGGCGGCCAATTGAGTTTGTTTGTTCTTTGGATTCCTAGGCTCGGCTCCTGTTAAGACCAAAGCCCTTGGGTGCACAGCCGCCTTTGCCGCGGCATGCGGCAAGAAATGCTACACCCGCCTTTTCCAAAAGGGGCCCCTCTCCAAAAAGCTTTGTCAAATCCCGCCCTCCCTTTGGCCAAAACCAGAGGAGGTAAGTGTGCGAGTGAATGTCTCCATGGATGTGTTTAGTGTGCACGGCATATTCAAGTGGAAAGCAAGATTCTGCCAAGCCACTTGGTTTTGCAAATCCCATTAAAAAGACCGCTCATTGTTTATGCCTTTTTTCAGTGCTTTGAGGCCCAATTTTTGACGGCCAGTATGCTCCTTTGAAGCGGGCTGTAACCAAGATTTTGAGTGTGCGTGTGTGAGCATGCCTGTGTGAGAAAAAGGGGAGGGAAGAGGGGGCGCATCTGCGCGCTTCCAGCCTGCACAACCAGCACTGCAATGCTAAGCCAGTAGCCTAAAGCCATCTTTTGCTGCTGCACCCTAATCCAGATCTGGTTTTTGAAGCCTAATATTTTGCCTTCTCTGCTGCAGTTTTTGCAGCATGGTGCGTGCTTTACTTATTCACTCCATCTAAGGGTAAGGTGAGGGCAGAATGGGTAGGTGGGGCGATGAGAGAGGGGGGAGGAAAAGAGGGCGAGGGGGCAATGAAAGAGGGAGGAGCCAAAAAGAGGGGGAGGGAAAGAAAGCGAGGGGGAGGGAGCATACCTACTGGGCGCTCACAAACAGAAATCCTGCTCTGCAATGCTTCACCCCTTGCCCATAAAGGCAGCTTTGCTGCTATCCCCAATCGTAACCAGATGTCCAAGTCTTGTTTTATTTGTCGCGTCGGAAAATGTTACGGCACTTTTTGATCCTTTTCATTTCCCCTCTCTGCCGCATTATCCAGCATATGCAGCTTTTGGAGCCCCGTCTCCCCCAAAAACCCCCCTTCCCTCAAAAGGCTCCCCGCCTTTTTCCCTCTGAGCACCCGCACATCTGTGCGAGCCCCAAACAAATTACCAACCTCTGCAATGTTTCAGCCCTTGCCCATAAAGCTAGCTTTGCCGCTATTCCCCAATCTAGATGCAGTTTTTGAAGACCCGATATTTTAAGGCACTTTTTGACGCAAACTTTGCGACACTTTGATGGGCAGCTGTAAGGACGGGGCCCAGCGGCCCAGCGGGTCTGCCGACGAATGCATCACCTACTATATGGACCAGTTCTTCAAGGAAGCAGCTCTTGAGGTTTCACTGCTCTTTTAGTCATTTTTACGCTCAAGTTCATCTTAGGGCACAGAAGATGAGCTCAAGTGGTTAACGCCAGAGGCCATCAAAAAGGCCAGGGCAGTCTCTGATGACGGAGAAGGGGAATCCTGCATCGCAAAGATGTTCCGCCTCCAGACGGCAAAACTGTTCAACGCCATTCGGCCGGTTGCCTATGCGGTTACCTAGTAACATTGGTGGATTATGGATGATGACTGTAGATGCTGTCGGATAAACCTACAGAGGAGGAAGTGGAGGATAAGCTAGAGCTAGTACGCGGTGTTCGTGAGAGACTTCAGGAACAAGCTAAAGTTGGTAAAGAGCCTCAGGTTAACAGATCCCAAGACTTTTTGCTAAGCTGGGTGGGAAGGGTGCTGAGGATTGCAGGAAGGAACGGAGTCGTCTGATTTGGACGGGTCCGAGCTGAGGCTAGACCAACTGCTCATTACAGATGCGGAGGTGGAGAAAATCGGAGCTGGGGAAACACTCTCCATCATCCAAGACTTTGACGCCGTCGTCCAAGGCCTCCTAAAATAGACACTGTCTAAAGAGCATTGACTCTTCTATTCCCCTCCTTATCTCCTCCTCCTATGCTTTATTTTCACCACCATCCACCTCTCCTCCTTCTCCCTCTTTCCCATCGCCAATCACTTTTCTGCCATTGCTCCCGAAAAATGCGCAAAGCACCACAAACCAACACTTTAATGATACTTTGGCTCCTTAAGACAGATGCTGCCCATTTTAGCCGCAATTCTTGCTCTTGAGCTCAATTGAATTGTTTCGCCCCAGCTTTCTGGCTTGAGGCAAGGCAGAGGTTCCTTCCCCTTGCCTCGCTTTCTCCCCAAGATGTTCCCTTCATGGGCTTGAAAGAGAGAGATTTCTTCGCGTGAACCTTTGCGCACATTTCATGCACACTTGGTTAAGGCGCAGAAGAAATAATTCACTGCTCCTTTCCGAAAAGCTAGCACTCACAAAAGAACAAGTGGTCTCGAAAACGAAATGCCTCGAGTCCAGTGTAGTCAGTGCCAAAAGACCTACAGCCAACGTTTCGTTCTCCCTTTTTACTCTCTCCCTTGAGCCTAAGCCTGGCCCCTGATCAGGCTGTGACATGCTCAAGCACCATCGAGAGGTGCACCAGAAGCTCCGCCCCTACAAGTGCCCCACCTGCCCCAAGCGTTTCGCTCGCTCCGATCACCTCAAGATGCATCGTCCCCACTGCGAGGACATCCGACGCTACCGCTGCGACATCGACACCTGCGGCTACGTCTCTCACAGTGTACATTCCCTACTCTTCTTCTCTACCTATTTCATAGGTCTAGGTTGTAGAAGGGGAATCTTGCTTCTCATAAGAAGCATCATAAGATGAAAGCTCAGTGGCCCCACAAGTGCCCCACCTGCCCTTTCTGGACGGCTTCCAAGAAGACTCTCACCGACCACCGTGTCCAGATTCACAATCTCAAACTGAAGCAGGCCTAACGCTTATATGCTCCGTTCCTACATTGCCTGCGAGCTTTTGACATAAAACTGAAACTACTGAAATGTTGATGCTGAAATATTCACTTATTAAAACAAATTTCACAAAAATTAGTCAAACCCTGTTTAGTTTCCGGCAAATGTGGAGTTTCCTAATCTAAACGAAGAAAAGACAATACTACGATTCTATAATTCACCGATTCGACGCCTTTTTAAGCAGAAGAAAAAATAATTACAAAAAAGAGCAATAGGTATCCGCCAAGCCTGGTTAGGTCTTGTATTGATCAATCTTGATGAAGCTTGACCGCCTGAGCAGGCGGGTTTGGCGCTAGGTGGGCACCTTAGACCAGTAGGCTAGGCGGGATACCGGACCACTAGGCCTTTTTGACCCTACTTTATCCTCCCCTCCCTCTCCTCCCCCTCCCTCTCCTGCCCCCTCGCGCCGCCCTGCCCTGCCCTCAAATGCGCAAGGCCCTCAAAGCCAAGCCTGCAATGATTTATTCGCTTTTTTTCTTACACACCAAAGCCACCTGCCTCAATCTTGCTCGAGAGCTTGCTCATTGTCATTGGGAGTGAAAAGGAGAGAGTGAGATTACGAGACTGTGAATCAAATTAACCGATTCAAAATATCGACCAAGGCCGGTCCTCTCCCAAGCCCGAGTCCCCGAAGGCGGCTTTTCCCTCCCTCCTGCATTTGTCTTAAAGGATTTTTTGAGGGGTAGGAGAATTTTGGGGTGAGGGGGAGGCGTAGGGGTAGGGTGAGGCAAGGAGGGAGGGATGGTGAGTTTAGGGGAGTGGGAAGTGTAGGGGTAGGGTGAGGCGAGGAGGGAGGGATGGTGAGTTTTTTCAAAAGAAACTGCCTCAACCCGCTTCCCCCGAAAGGGGGCGACTCCACTCCCCCCAGCCTCCCACAAAAGGCCCCTCCCCCAGCCAAGCTCAGGCCGCCGCCAACTGCCCCCAACCGCCAGGGGGCGCCACAGTCGAGAGGGCCGCCGCCGCCGCCGAAAACCTCGGCATCAGCCCCCTCCCAGCCAATCAACGCACGCCGAGAGGGCTGCCGAAAACGGTTGCCACGGCAACACACCATCTCCATGGCAACACACCCCACCCCCCCAATCCCCCAGCCAATCAACGCGCGCCGAGCTCCCCAAGACCTTTTTTCTTCCCCCGTTCACACGTTATAATGGTGATGGTACTAGTAATCGTGTGTGACGAGCTAATTTTTTTTAGTCATGTTGGGACCCATAGCACCAGACGAAATGTTCAGCGAGGTAGATAAACTAACCGTAACATTACCCTTAAACTGTGCACCAACTGTCATGCAAAAAGTTCAATTTTACTCGACCCTGGGGTGTGGAGATAAGCCTTAAATTATAACCATACTTTACCGATTTCCATACATATGGAAAGTAACTCCCTTTAAAGCTAAATTCCTACATATGCAAATTGGATCAGGCTATGTTAACAGAGAAACCAGCGTGTGCCTGACTTTGCCTTCTTATTATTTAAAACCACCTTCTGCTATATTTATGGAGAATTGCTCCATAAAAACGTTCATTAAGACTGATGGCTGATGCTAATCAAGCTTCTTCGTGATTTTGCAAAATGCAAGGTTTTTCCAAAATATTTCTAGCTCCAGATAAAAAAGTTCGTTCATTCAAAAAGAATACTTTTATTCTAGTGTTGGCGCCATACATCGCCCATTTCTAAGCGTCTGTTCCATGTGTGAAAGAATCAATTCTGATACTTTGTACTTAGCCGGCTTTTATAGAAATCACTCTCTGAAAGCCTTTATAAGCCCGTTTCCAGGACTACAGTTGCGTTTTCACGCCATTTTAGCGGGTTTTTCCATGCGTTTCTCAAGATACTCGGCATTATTAGACGCCAACTTATCGTAGTGAAAAGGGTCAAATATTAGATAATTTATGGCAGTTATTTGTACTACGAACTCTAAATTTTATTCCTTAGCCAAAAATAGCCCAATAATTTAAGCTGCTTATTGAAGACATCTTTGTCAATCAGCTGCATTCATTTTATGCAAATTTACGTTTTGCGCGCAAAACTAAGCAGGGAAGTAAAAGTTACAGGGTGGACCTCACCACTCCTCCGGTATGTATAGGAACTCAAATGAAAAATAGTTCATGTTATAATTTATGCCCTCAGCTTTCATTTGATTTCGAACTAGTCTTAGCAATATTTTTCAAAAATTCAAAAAAAATTCAAAAAGCAGCTGATAATACCGAGTTTTCTTTTATTGAATCTTCTTTTATCGCAATTGCACCTTCCCAAGTCGGTGCCTTGAATAATTGCAACCGCATATTGAAAAGGCGTGTTTTTGAAGCTTTCTACGCGCACATCATCTTCAGGAAGCCAGAGTATCTCATGTCCAGAAAAAAGATTTTCAGAGTTGAACAATAGATCACAGAGTATATTCTGAAGACAAGGCTTTTAATTTTTGATTACTGCTATGCAAAACATGATAATAAATATAGGGAAGCATGCATCAAATTTAAATTGAGATTTAATTAAGCGTTAAGTTGCTTTCAAGCAACTGAATTATATTTTGCCCCATTTTTATTTGAATCAGGGACAGCGGTGGTTATTCCGGAACATGTGATATCGACCGACTTCATATTTAATTTGGGGCTTCCCCTTCGCGCCCATTGTCTTCGATTTTTGTTATATGAAATATGGCTTAATCGCCGCTATTTCAGCTAGCAGGGTGTGGAAATGTCTCCTCTGTGGCTTGGCTGTGTGCTGGTGGTGGGACTTTGTGCCGGGCGGCTGATTCCAGACGCTCTGTCAGAAGCGCAGCAGGCAAAGCTGGCTGGCTTTCTCGGCCATTTCAAGGGGGAGGCTGGGCCTCAACTCAAAGCTTTCCTCCACCACCGGTTGCCTCCACTTGTCTAGAAGACAAGCTGGTCCTTAAATGACCGCTTTTTACTGGTTCAAACCAATTTTCATCCGACATTTGTCGTCTTTGTTTCTATGCCGGGCAGAATGGAAAGAAGTAGAGAAATGGGATAAGTTGGAGTGGTGCGGTTGGTGCAGGGGCGCAGTGGTGCGTCAGTTGGGGCAAGGCGAGCGGTTCCGCTGTCCACCGGGCGCCGCCTGTGCTCGCCATGTCCTTCGCCGCCTTTTCCGCAACAAGAATGCTGGTAGCTAGATACTGGATGCTTTCATCATTCAGCATAATACCCCTTTATGCTTGAAAATACATACAGCAATGAAGAAGCGCAGTCTGATACCGAAAATTACAAAATTGGAACTAGAACTATTGTACTAAAAAAAACTATTGGAACTATTGGAACTTTACGACGAAAATTGGAACTATTTCCAAAAATTTCCAAAAAAACAAGCTCTAGCGACCCCCAAGTGCTCTAAAACTACCCAAACGGGTGCCAGATGTTTCTTAGCGAATCTGTTACAATGCAGGGTACAGTCGTTGATACATTTTGGCATATCATGGCTCTACAAAAAGATTTTTGCAAACTTTTCGACCAGAACTAGAAAACTGGTACTAATTAACAAAAATTGGTATTATTTCAAAAAAAATTTAGTACACTTTTTGTAACGCAAATTTTGGCGCATTTTTTTAGTACCACTTTTTTGCCAAAAAATGGTACTATTTCAAAAAATAATTTTTTTTCGAAATAGTACTAACTTCTTCTTGAACTATAAAAAATAGTACTAATAGTACTACTTCTTGAACTATAAAAAATTCTGAAATAGTACCAAGAAATTTCAAAAATTGGTACTATTTCGAAAAAATTGTAATTTTTTTTGAAATAGTTCCACTTTCTGGCAAAAAATTGGTACTAGATTTTTAAATGCCAATTCCGGAAATAACAAAAATTGCAAAATTCAAAAATGAAACTAATTCAGTGAAAAATTGGGAACTAATTCGCCCAATTGGCATTAATGCCCTAATCGCCGAAATCACGCTATCAAATGCATCTCACACACATTCCCAGCACTGTAGCGATTGTTTGCTGAACTTGACGATCTACTTCCCCAATTTTCACCCCACTTTTGGTGAGCTTACTTAATAACATTTGAAAGGCTATGTTGACTAAGGCTATCCTTGTCTGACATCATCGCATTCATCATCGCGGAATCACCTGAGGCCAGCTTTGTTCAAGGAATATTTCGATCCAGCTATGATCCACAGGCCAAGGAGTAACAAATTGCATAAAGAGGCAAAATAAAGGGTTTTTCATGTTTAAATGTTGAAGGAGGTGGACATGAAGCTTAGTGCTTAATAAGGGCTTCGGCTTTCACAGGTCTCACGCAATTGGGGGGGGGGGTTCACAGTTGGTTGACGTTTTATGATTTTTGTAGTTTTTATGATTTAATGGCTAAAGTGGTTGCTATACATTATTTGTCCTGAAAGCATGAAGTAGCAGAGGCACGTTAAAGAAAATTTTGCACAAAAACTACAAAAAAGGAAGTTTGCTTACCTTTACTATACATTTTCGAATTTAATATAATAAAATTATCCAATTTTTGTCAAGATATCTAACACTTTGATGGATATACCTTATAAAAGAAAATCATAAATTTAACGGATTAACGGATATTTTTTTATCGATTAACGGAAATTATTTAAAATAACTTAAGGAGTCTTTAAAAGATATTCTGATACTTTTTATTTCTAAACAATATGGATGAGAATGGCATAAAATAGGAGCCCATGCAATCAAGTCATCTCTCTTTATTCCTAACCCACTATTGGGCTGGCGCGAGGTAGCAAAGCAATCGTCAACATCCAGTCCATATTTTGAACCAAGCATGTGACATACGGTACAGGAGCTATTGCTAAATTTCGAAATTGGGCTGGCGCGAGCGAGCGTCAGCGAAGTGTCAGCGCCCAGCCCCTCTTTTCGACCCAGGTGTATGTTTTGAGGGTTATTGCTAGATCTTAATTTTGATAAGGCTCTAGTGCCTCACAGGAAGCTTCAATCTTTCTGATTCTTTTTGCATTGGAAAGAGCAACATCGAATTGACTATAGTTTCTTTTTTGAGTTTTGCATAAAACGAATTATTTTCCCATGAAAAATGCAAAAAACCATGTGTCCGAACTCCTCCTTCTCCTCCTCCGCATCTATTCAATGGACGATAGTAGGTATTCATTTCTCCCCCCCCCCCCATCCCCTTCCCCGGGTCCCTGAGCCCCAAGTATTTATTTAATGTTAGCTCTTCATTTACACAATGAATCATATGGACCAGTGGTGTAGTGGTGAAAGCGAAAGTGCATATGGATGTAACTCGATGGTTCGAATCCTTCTCAAACATCCATTTTTATTTTTGTTTCTTTGAAGTTGAGAAATCAACTAGTACCATCGCCAGGCCAAAATTAATGCTATTTTTTCCCAAAAATCGACTGCCAGGAGTATAGGTCAAGAAAATGTCTGTAAAATAAGTTGTGCCAATAATTTTGCATTGTATTTTTCAATTTTGAATCTTTTCTTTTCATCATATTTTTTAAACATGTTTTTTCTACAATTTTTTTTATATATCGAATAAAATTTTAATTAAACATATAAGCAACAATATAAAATTTGTATTTATACATTTTATCCTATATTAAAAGTGGAAGAAATAACTGGTACCATCGGCAGGCCAAATGTGGGGCTCTTTTCTCCAAAATTTGCAATTGCTACTAATAAAGCGAGAAAAAAGTTTATTTTCGAAAGGCAACAGGGAATGGGTCAAACGCACTTTCTGGAAGTCTCAGCCTACATCTGCGCAGATGTCTTCAAAAGTCTACCCATGATTACCAGGTTTAAGAAATGATAATGAACAAAATGTCAGTTTAGCATGAACCATAACTGGGGGCACAAACGAAGTACAATATACTGCAGTAAAATTTTTACTGAGTGCCCGTTTTTGACGTCCCTCGAGGACAGTCAGGGGTTTGCTGCGGCATTCCTTTGATCTGGCTGCTCTTTGGCCAGTGGGTGTCGTGGAGGGGCCAGGTGTATGAAGAGCGTATACGTGAAAAAAGCTGAGCATCCTGCGTAGCGGGACCCACGTGCCCACAATAGGTGACAAAAATTATCGTCTTTATGACTACCAGTAACAATTATTTCTTTGTGAGAGTTGTGTCAGTTTATCGGGTGGCATGGTGGGAGATTGCCATATGTTTCAGAATGGAATTTGCCTAGCATAGCTAAAGCACTTTCCATTCTGCAACTCGGTACCAATCGTATTGTCTTGTCCCGTCAAGCATACATTGGGCTCCCTGCATGCCGGATAGTATTGATTGATAGCTGCTAAGCAGAACTTACTTCAATACGCCTGAAAAACTGACAGAGCCTTCACAAATTAATTTTTGTTCACTGTCGGGTCGTCAAGACAGTATTCTAGAACACTTTAAGCTTTTATCCTTCAGCTAC
>JASANA010010421.1:0-33705 GCA_030248095.1 Ptycholaimellus sp. GST1_10
CCTCGGGAAGCTGTATTTTGGGAGTTTTTTGGGGGCATGACGTTTGGAATTTGGGGATTTAATGGACCATTCAGACTATGGTTTGGGGTTTTTATGGGGCATGACGGTTTGGGTTTTGAGGTTGGATGGAGCATGGTCATGATGGTTTCAGGTTTTAATGGGGCATGACGTTTGGGGTTTTGGAGTTAAATGGATCACGGATACGATGGTTTGGAGTTTTAATGGGGCATGATGGTTTGGGTTTTGGGGTTAGACAGAGTATGGAGACAATGGTTTGGGATTTTTATGGGGCATGCATGACGGCTGGGGTTTTGGGGGTGGATAGAGCATGGATATAGATGATGGTTTGGGGTTTTTATGGGGCATGACGGCTGGGGTTTTGGGGTGGATAGAGTATGGAGATAGATAATGGTTTGGGGTGTTTATGGGTCATGACGGTTTGGATTTTGAGGTTGGATGGAGCTCATAGACGGGGTAGGGGGTTTTTTTAGGGCATGATGGTTTGGGTTTTGGGGTTGGATAAAGTATGGTGACAGTGATTTGGGGTTTTTATGGGGCATGACGGCTGGGGTTTTGGGGGGTGGATAGAGCATGGAGATAGATGATGGTTTGGGGTTTTTATGGGGCATGACGGCTGGGGTTTTGGGGGTGGATAGCGTGTGGAGATAGATGATGGTTTGGGGTTTTTATGGGTCATGAGGGTTTGGGTTTTGAGGTTGGATGGAGCACAAAGACGGGGTTGGGGGTTTTTATAGGGCATGATGGTTTGGGTTTTGGGGTTGGATAAAGTATGGTGACAATGATTTGGGGTTTTTATGGGGCATGACGGCTGGGGTTTTGGGAGTGGATAGAGCATGGAGATAGATAATGGATTGGGGTTTTTATGGGGCATGACGGCTGGGGTTTTCGTGGTGGATAGAGTATGGAGATTGATGATGGTTTGGGGTTTTTATGGGTCATGACGGTTTGGGTTTTGAGGTTGGATGGAGCACAACGACTGGGTTGGAGGTTTTTATAGGGCATTATGGTTTGGGTTTTGGGGTTGGATGGAGCACAAAGACGGGGTTGGGGGTTTTTATAGGGCATGATGGTTTGGGTTTTGGGGTTGGATGGAGCATATAGACGATGCTTTTTGCTTTTTATGGGAATTTTAAAACGGCTTGGTCAGCTTTGGGGGCTGGTATGGAGCAAAGAAGCAAGGTTTTTGGAGCAAGGAAACAACGGTTTTCAGACTTTGTTTAATGTATGCTGTGAAGATTTTGAGTTTGAATGGGGCATGGCGAGCTGGTATGGGTTTACATGTAGCATGCCGACAAGGGCTTGGGGACTGGAATGCAGAAGGTGAGAGTAGGCAAATAGTTTGGGGGTTTATTTTATGGTTTGTGGATTGGAAATTGGAATGGAGCATGGAGGCAATTGATTGAGCATTGGAAGGGAAAGGAGGCAAAGTATTTAGGGTCAGTATTGGCTGATTGATGGTGACGGATTTGAAAAGAACATGGATTGATTGGGCTGCATGGGTCCCGCTACACGGGTGCTCAGCTTTTTTCATGCGTTTGCCTCTTTTTTGGTCTTTTGACTCTTTTACAAACCGCACCCTATCCAGTGGCCAAATTACAGCCACACCAAGTGAATAGAACACCTGGCTGTCCTCAAGGGACTTCAAAAATTAGGCACCCAACACAAGTAAGGTTAGGTTGCCTAAGAAATAGTCTGGTTGCCAAAGTGTCTGGAAAATTAATGAGTAATAGCTAAAACTTAGTCAGCTTGAGTAGAGTCCCAAAACTGCGCAGTTCAAAAACATTGATAAAAGTCCCATTTTCGATGTTTTGAGCATTTGCCCGTGATCGGTGCAAGCTGCGCATCGCTCCATCGTGTTCCTGGCCCCCGATTTACCCAAAAACACTCTCACCTCCTCACAGGAAGCATCCCCCATGGCGCGCCCCGTGTTTACTCACAAGACAGGCTCTGTCATTATATATGGTGACTAGGTTGAGCTTCGCCGTCGCCTACGGCGACTATATGGAAACAGCTACAGAAATTATCAATGACCATAATTTCAAATTTTATGGGTAAATTCAAAAAAGCAAAATGGCATCCACCGCCCTACATGGGAGGATTGGGTGAGCCTAAATAGGCCTGTAAAAGCATCTGGCATCCACCGCCCTACATGGGAGGATTGGGTGAGCCTAAATAGGCCTGTAAAAGCATCTGGCATCCACCGCCCTACATGGGAGGATTGGGTGAGCCTAAATAGGCCTGTAAAAGCATCTGGCATCCACCGCCCTACATGGGAGGATTGGGTGAGCCTAAATAGGCCTGTAAAAGCATCTGGCATCCACCGCCCTACATGGGAGGATTGGGTGAGCCTAAATAGGCCTGTAAAAGCATCTGGCATCCACCGCCCTAGATGGGAGGATTGGGTGAGCCTAAATAAGCCTGTAAAAGCATCTGGCATCCACCGCCCTAGATGGGAGGATTGGGTGAGCCTAAATAAGCCTGTAAAAGCATCTGGCATCCACCGCCCTACATGGGAGGATTGGGTGAGCCTAAATAAGCCTGTAAAAGCATCTGGCATCCACCGCCCTAGATGGGAGGATTGGGTGAGCCTAAATAAGCCTGTAAAAGCATCTGGCATCCACCGCCCTAGATGGGAGGATTGGGTGAGCCTAAATAAGCCTGTAAAAACATCTGGCATCCACTGCCCTAGATGGGAGGATTGGGTGAGCCTAAATAAGCCTGTAAAAGCATCTGGCATCCACCGCCCTAGATGGGAGGATTGGGTGAGCCTAAATAAGCCTGTAAAAGCATCTGGCATCCACCGCCCTAGATGGGAGGATTAGGTGAGCCTAAATAAGCCTGTAAAAGCATCTGGCATCCACCGCCCTAGATGGGAGGATTGGGTGAGCCTAAATAAGCCTGTAAAAGCATCTGGCATCCACCGCCCTAGATGGGAGGATTGGGTGAGCCTAAATAAGCCTGTTAAACCATCTGGCATCCACCGCCCTAGATGGGAGGATTGGGTGAGCCTAAATAAGCCTGTAAAAGCATCTGGCATCCACCGCCCTAGATGGGAGGATTGGGTGAGCCTAAATAAGCCTGTAAAAGCATCTGGCATCCACCGCCCTAGATGGGAGGATTGGGTGAGCCTAAATAAGCCTGTAAAAGCATCTGGCATCCACCGCCCTAGATGGGAGGATTGGGTGAGCCTAAATAAGCCTGTAAAAGCATCTGGCATCCACCGCCCTAGATGGGAGGATTGGGTGAGCCTATTGGAGGGGGGATTAGAGGAATTAATTGGGCTGCATGGGTCCTGCTACACGGGTGCTCAGCTTTTTTCATGCATAAGCCTCTTTTTTGGTCTACTGACTCTTTTTGATCAACCCAACAACCAACCCCAGTGGCCAAATTACAGCCACACCAAGTGAATAGGACACCTGGCTGTCCTCGAGGGACTTCAAAGATTAGGCAATCAATCCAACAAAGGTTAGATCGCCAAAGAAGGATACAGGTTTGCTGTGCTCTATGAAGGGTTATGAATACTGAGTGCAACCTCGCCACAGTGAGTAGCTTTCAATTCTGCGCAGTTGAAAAACATTGAAAAAACTTACATTTTCGATGTTTTAATCACATTCCCGTAATCGAGGCAAGCTCTATAACTCAAAATCATGTTCCCCGACCCTGATTTACCCAAAAACACTCTCACCTCCTCACAGGAAGCTTCCCTCATGGCGCGCCCCATGCTTACGGACAGGACAGGCTCCTCTATTATATATATGGACTAGGTTGGGAGAGGCCTGCGGCGCACATCATTATTGATGGTAATTTGTTAAAGTGCTTTTGTTTATTTAATTATTTGAATTTGTTTATTTTTCAGAAATTCTGAGTGGTTTTCATTTTTTTGTCATTCTATAGCTTGCGATCTTCTTTTTGTTTTCCATATTGTTTATGTCTTTTATGTCTTTTATGTTTTTTGCTGATTCTTGATTCTTCTTTTTGAAAATTAGTATTTTTACATTACCTTGAATATTATTTTTTCTGAACTTGCATTCTTTCTCATACATCTTCTACGCTATTTCATTTTATCATTAAGTTTTTAGTCTGTTAATAGATTTTCTAAATTTAATCATTAGTTTTTATTGCCATTTGAAGTTAGTAAATTTGTGCGATTTTTGCTCTTTGTTGAGCAAATTGGTTTTTCCTTTTTAAAATTTATTCCAAAAACATTACAATTTGCAACAGGGTTAGTTCAAATGTTTCTTTAGTTTTCACTTTTCTTTTTACCTTCCTCTTCTATTCATATATTCTAACTATCATTTGTTGCAATTTTAAATTGCATTAACCCTATCATTTATTGCATAGCAGTTTAATTTTATCTATTTGGGTTTTATGCCATGCTTTATATCAACAATTATTTTTGCTTTTTTACATTCTTACATTTTATTCGTAGATAAAGTCAAAGTATCAGTAAATTTTAGCCGTTCCATTACTTGATATTTTAGTTTGCGTTCTTCAATTCCGCTTTATTTCACATTTTATTTTGTTTCTTCAATTCCGCGTCATTCAATGGATTTATTTAATGCAATATTTAGCAAGCAAACGCCAAGGAGATCTCGGCTAAATAGACTAAGAGACATGATGGAGATGGCTTGGGGTTTGGGCCGCATGCACCCCGATAGAGGTGCTCAGCCTTTTTCATGCATTAGCCTCTTTTATAGTCTACCGACCGTTTTTGCAACTCCCACTCAGCAGCCATAAATTAAAAACCACACCAAATGAATGCAACATTGCAAATGAATGCAATGAATACAATTCGCCAACAGAAGGCGGGGAAGAAGCTAAATCTCAATTAATTTTAACAATTTCAACGCCATTTTGAATTTTGCATAAGAGTATTGAATACAAAAAATACAAAATTCAAAGCCTATTTAGAATTTGGGCTGCATGGGTCCCGCTACACGGGTGCTCAGCTTTTTTCATGCATTAGCCTCTTTCGTGGTCTTATGGCTCTAATAGAAACCCCCACCCAGTGGCCAAATTACAGCCACACCAAATGAATGCAACAGCAAACACCTGGCTGTCCTCGAGGGACTTCAAAAAGCAGGCACCAGACCGTAGTAGGCTACCTGTAAGGATGCTGGTTTGCACAACTCCATGGAAAATTTTGTGTAGTGACTGAAATTTTGTCCAATTGAGTAGCTTTCCAAAACTGCGCAGATGGAAAACATTGAAAAAACTCACATTTTCAACGTTTTAAGCACATTCCCGTGATCGGAGCAAGCTGCCAAAAACATATTCTTGTTCAGCGCCCCCGATTTACCCAAAAATGTTCTCACTTCCCATGCAGCTGCTGAATTGGGCTTGCGCAAAGTTATCTCGTAACGGACAAGGCTTAGCGTTCATATACTGGATATATATATATATATGCGGACAGACGGACGCAAAAATGGGGTAACTGCTTAAGCTGGCCTTGGCCGCCCGCCGCTTCGGGCAGGGCGCCAGAGCTCCTCCGGCCTCCGGGCACAGGTGCTACGGCCCCTACGCTTCACCTAGCATGCTTCGCATGCTAGGCTGCGCTCCGGGGCCTCCGCACCCATGCCCTCCGGCCTACGGAGCTCTGACTGCCCTGCCCTCCGCGGCAGGCGGCCTTCGGCCGCGCAAAAATATGAATTGTTAACATGTAGGTATGCGCCATAGAGTTTTTGTCGGTGCCAAAGATTATGTGCCAAAGAAAAAGCGACAAAAACAAACAAAAAAAACAAAGGGTCAGATTTTCTGTGAAAAAGATGTACGTTGCGGCCGCACGAAACAAATAAAACGGGGCTTTTTCATCATTCATGAGGCATAACTGTTAAAAAAACGTTGTTGACGCAATGCCGTTTTTGGAATGATGGCAAGTTTTGATTGCTACTGGGATAGGCTCATTGCCGCCAGAACCAGCTCATCTTGTTTGTAATCACTTGAGTTGGAAAGGAAGCTTGGGCTGTCCTAGTTTTATGATGATGCAAATATGGTGCTGGTTTTAGTCATTGTATGTGTTGAGATTGATGGATATTATAAGTGTTGGTCGGCAGAATTAGAATGAAGTCTTTTGTTATGTTTGTGGTGCTGCCAGATAGGCTAAATGATTTTTCTGCAGTGAATTCAGTTAAGAGGGCCTGTCTGTAAGGGTCAAAAATGCCATGACCACGGGTTTTGGGGTTTTGTGCCAGGGTTATAGCCCCAAGAAAGGCACACTAGGAAATGGCCTTCTTTTTGCTCAATTCGTTTTGGTTCCCGTGTTATGGACATTTTAAAAAATTGACGAAAATTTTCCCCAATATTTGCCTTTTTTTACGTTTTGTCTCATAACTCAGCCCCATGAAGGAGTTTTGTAAATCCAAAGACATCTTCGGAATTCTTATTCTTTGCTTTACAAAAAATATCAACATACCAAACCTGTTTGATCAATTTTTTAGGGTCTAATGTGTGCCTAAACGCAAAAATTACTGTTTTCGGACACTAACAAAAATATGGTTTTTTTAAATTTGTGAGCCAACCACGAACCCTGCATGGCCCATCTCTTAGGGTTTACAGGTCCCAGTAGGGTCCCACACGGCCACGTTGAGCACTTTGCTGGACTCACTTGCCAAGTAGGATTATAGAGCTTCAAAATCGGCCATCCATATTGTTGACAAAAATACGTTTATGCCAAAAGTACAGGAAATAATGGTCGTGGAAGGCTGTCATTCGAAGCGCAATACCCAAGTTTATATACCACTTGTGTAGACACTTTTGCCCTAAAATCATTCCCTGGGGCGCTACAGAGGCCGAAACGCCAAAACATTATGGGCGCTACAGACGCAAAATCATTATTTTGTCATTTTCTACCAAAAGTTGTTCAACAGTCACCCTTTTCGACACCGGAAATCGAAAATTCAAGTAATTTTACACCTAAACATGGGTCTAACTCTGTGGAAAGACTATTCCCAATAAGATCCCATGGGGCAAAAGTTAGAGCTTCAAAGATATGCCCTATGTTATAACATAGGGCAAATTAACTAGGGTAAAATTTTCATGCTAAAAAACTTCCTGCTCTTCAGGAAGACAGTACTGCTCAATTTCCTTTTGTGAGCTAGTTCACCTATACCTTAGACAGGTATTTAGCAAAAAAAATTACTGGGTTTTATTTTACATATGTGAAAAATTATCCAAAGCATACGGACAGGTCAAGAATTTGCCCTGTACTACAACATGGGGCAAAAGTGACAAAAAAAATGTTGGTCTTGAATTTTGATTTCAATGGTCTAAATCGATGCTCTGGCATCAATTACACCTAAAAATATCATTTTTATGCCCAATTAGATAAAATTTTGAAAATAAATCAATTGCTATTTTTTCCTATTTTAGGCCAATTCTATCAAGAAACCAAAAAAGCATTTATTTTCAAAATTTTATCAAATTGGGCATAAAAATGATATTTTTAGGTGTAATTGATGCCAGAGCATCGATTTAGACCATTGAAATCAAAATTCAAGACCAAAATTTTTTTGGTCACTTTTGCCCCATGTTGTAGCATAGGGCAAATTCTTGACCTGTCCGCATACTTTGGACAATTTTTTACATATGTAAAATAAAACCCAGTAATTTTTTTTGCTAAATACCTGTCTAAGGTATAGGACAACTAGCTCACAAAAGGAAATTGAGCAGTACTGTCTTCCTGAAGAGCAGGAAGTTTTTTAGCATGAAAATTTTACCCTAGTTAATTTGCCCTATGTTATAACATAGGGCATATCTTTGAAGCTCTAACTTTTGCCCCATGGGATCTTATTAGGAATGGTCTTTCCACAGAGTTAGACCCATGTTTAGGTGTAAAATTACTTGAATTTTCGATTTCCGGTGTCGAAAAGGGTGACTGTTGAACAACTTTTGGTAGAAAATGGCAAAATAATGATTTTGCGTCTGTAGCGCCCATAATGTTTTGGCGTTTTGGCCTCTGTAGCGCCCCAGGGAATGATTTTAGGGCAAAAGTGTCTACACAAGTGGTATATAAACTTGGGTATTGCGCTTCGAATGACACCACATACAGCCTTCCACGACCATTATTTCCTGTACTTTTGGCATAAACGTATTTTTGTCAACAATATGGATGGCCGATTTTGAAGCTCTATAATCCTACTTGGCAAGCGAGTCCAGCAAAGTGCTCAACGTGGCCGTGTGGGACCCTACTGGGACCTGTAAACCCTAAGAGATGGGCCATGCAGGGTTCGTGGTTGGCTCACAAATTTAAAAAAACCATATTTTTGCTAGTGTCCGAAAACTAATTTTTGCGTTTAGGCACACATTAGACCCTAAAAAATTGATCAAACAGGTTTGGTATGTTGATATTTTTTGTAAAACAAAAAATAAGAATTCCGAAGATGTCTTTGGATTTACAAAACTCCTTCATGGGGCTGAGTTATGAGACAAAACGTAAAAAAAGGCAAATATTGGGGAAAATTTTCGTCAATTTTTTAAAATGGCCATAACACGGGAACCAAAACGAATTGAGCAAAAAGAAGGCCATTTCCAAGTGTGCCTTTCTTGGGGCTATAACCCTGGCACAAAACCCCAAAACCCGTGGTCATGACCTATTTTGACTATTCTGACCTCTTACAGAAAGGCTCTCTTAAGTTTGCTCGAAAAAATGGCTGCAAACGTAGTTGCGAAGAAATTGACATCGGAATAAACCAATAGTACTTAGTAAGTAACGATTAAACAATGAACCCATGTCAACATTCTAAATAATTTCTTAGTTATAATTAGTTGTCCAAAATGTACAGCATGAATTATCATAATAATTATTAGAATAGCCTATGAGTTTGGTGTTGGACTGGCCCATATGAGAAGAGTGGATCAGTTGGATATGGAAGGCTAGGGAATGACTGGCTACAGGAGGCCAGAGTGACTAGGAGGCCATGGAAGGGGTGAAGTGGATGGAGGGTGAGGCCAGCGGCAGCGTTCCCAACAGCGCAGACTGAACCGCCGCCTCACTCGGCATCGCCTCACCCATCAGCTCACCGCTTTTCAAGCCTCCAAACTCCAAGCATTTACGCCTTTCTACACTTTTTCTTTCCTCTCTCTTCTGCTTTTACAAGAAAGAGGGAAGGGGAATATGAAAGCTGTCCAAAGTGTGAAAGGAGCATGAGAAAGGAGGGCCTGGCCTACCGATGGATCGCAGCGGGGGAAGACGAAGGAGGAGCTTGGCGAAGCGGCCGGTCTCAGAAGGACAGCGACTGCGGCAGTACTCCTCTAGGGTGATGTAGACCTTCTCTCGCAGTGCCTCCACTCGCAACGCCCATCGCACCCCGCTCACGTCTTCAATCGTTTCCTTATCTTCCAAACACTAAACACTTCCAATTTGCCCTCTTAGTTTCCTATTGAAGCAAGAAAAATAAGAGATGATAAAAGAGTGTAACCAGGATTGAGGAGTACGATGGCTCTGAGGCAGGCGAGTTCCGTTTGATCGAGGCCCATGTCGGCCAGCTTCTGACTGAGTTGGCTCTGGATGCGCTCTCTCAGAGGCTCCGGACTCCGCGCCAACTCCGAAGCCCCGCCAGCCGCCCGCCAGAGGACAAGTGTGTAACCAGGATTGAGGAGTACGATGGCTCTGAGGCAGGCGAGTTCCGTTTGATCGAGGCCCATGTCGGCCAGCTTCTGACTGAGTTGGCTCTGGATGCGCTCTCTCAGAGGCTCCGGACTCCGCGCCAACTCCGAAGCCCCGCCAGCCGCCCGCCAGAGGACAAGTGTGTAACCAGGATTGAGGAGTACGATGGCTCTGAGGCAGGCGAGTTCCGTTTGATCGAGGCCCATGTCGGCCAGCTTCTGACTGAGTTGGCTCTGGATGCGCTCTCTCAGAGGCTCCGGACTCCGCGCCAACTCCGAAGCCCCGCCAGCCGCCCGCCAGAGGACAAGTGTGTAACCAGGATTGAGGAGTACGATGGCTCTGAGGCAGGCGAGTTCCGTTTGATCGAGGCCCATGTCGGCCAGCTTCTGACTGAGTTGGCTCTGGATGCGCTCTCTCAGAGGCTCCGGACTCCGCGCCAACTCCGAAGCCCCGCCAGCCGCCCGCCAGAGGACAAGTGTGTAACCAGGATTGAGGAGTACGATGGCTCTGAGGCAGGCGAGTTCCGTTTGATCGAGGCCCATGTCGGCCAGCTTCTGACTGAGTTGGCTCTGGATGCGCTCTCTCAGAGGCTCCGGACTCCGCGCCAACTCCGAAGCCCCGCCAGCCGCCCGCCAGAGGACAAGTGTGTAACCAGGATTGAGGAGTACGATGGCTCTGAGGCAGGCGAGTTCCGTTTGATCGAGGCCCATGTCGGCCAGCTTCTGACTGAGTTGGCTCTGGATGCGCTCTCTCAGAGGCTCCGGACTCCGCGCCAACTCCGAAGCCCCGCCAGCCGCCCGCCCGAGGGACAAGTGTGTAACCAGGATTGAGGAGTACGATGGCTCTGAGGCAGGCGAGTTCCGTTTGATCGAGGCCCATGTCGGCCAGCTTCTGACTGAGTTGGCTCTGGATGCGCTCTCTCAGAGGCTCCGGACTCCGCGCCAACTCCGAAGCCCCGCCAGCCGCCCGCCAGAGGACAAGTGTGTAACCAGGATTGAGGAGTACGATGGCTCTGAGGCAGGCGAGTTCCGTTTGATCGAGGCCCATGTCGGCCAGCTTCTGACTGAGTTGGCTCTGGATGCGCTCTCTCAGAGGCTCCGGACTCCGCGCCAACTCCGAAGCCCCGCCAGCCGCCCGCCAGAGGACAAGTGTGTAACCAGGATTGAGGAGTACGATGGCTCTGAGGCAGGCGAGTTCCGTTTGATCGAGGCCCATGTCGGCCAGCTTCTGACTGAGTTGGCTCTGGATGCGCTCTCTCAGAGGCTCCGGACTCCGCGCCAACTCCGAAGCCCCGCCAGCCGCCCGCCAGAGGACAAGTGTGTAACCAGGATTGAGGAGTACGATGGCTCTGAGGCAGGCGAGTTCCGTTTGATCGAGGCCCATGTCGGCCAGCTTCTGACTGAGTTGGCTCTGGATGCGCTCTCTCAGAGGCTCCGGACTCCGCGCCAACTCCGAAGCCCCGCCAGCCGCCCGCCACGAGATCACCAGCTCCTGCCATCCTGCACACCATTCCATTTTATTACTTCTTCCCCTCCCAGCAAAGGCGGGCAGGCTTCCAGGTGTGCAGGACACTGTCCTGCACACCATTCCATTTTATTACTTCTTCCCCTCCCAGCAAAGGCGGGCAGGCTTCCAGGTGTGCAGGACACTGTCCTGCACACCATTCCATTTTATTACTTCTTCCCCTCCCAGCAAAGGCGGGCAGGCTTCCAGGTGTGCAGGACACTGTCCTGCACACCATTCCATTTTATTACTTCTTCCCCTCCCAGCAAAGGCGGGCAGGCTTCCAGGTGTGCAGGACACTGTCCTGCACACCATTCCATTTTATTACTTCTTCCCCTCCCAGCAAAGGCGGGCAGGCTTCCAGGTGTGCAGGACACTGTCCAGCACACCATTCCATTTATTACTTCTTCCCCCTCCCAGCAAAGGCGGGCAGGCTTCCAGTGGTGCAGCACACTGCCCTGAACACCATTCCATTTTTTTACTTCTTCCCCGCCCCGCAAAGGCGGGCAGGCTTCCAGGTGTGCAGGACACTGTCCTGCACACCATTCCATTTTATTACTTCTTCCCCTCCCAGCAAAGGCGGGCAGGCTTCCAGGTGTGCAGGACACTGTCCTGCACACCATTCCATTTAATTACTTCTTCACCACCCAGCAAAGCCGTGCAGGCTTCCAGGTGTGCAGGACACTGTCCTGCACACCATTCCATTTTATTACTTCTCCCCCGCCCAGCAATGGCGGGCAGGATTCCAGGTGTGCCGTACACTGTCCTGCACACCATTCCATTTTATTACTTCTTCCCCGCCCAGCAACGGCGGGCTGGCTTCCAGGTGGGCAGGACACTGTCCTGCACACCATTCCATTTTATTACTTCTTCCCCTCCCAGCAAAGGCGGGCAGGCTTCCAGGTGTGCAGGACACTGTCCTGCACACCATTCCATTTTATTACTTCTTCCCCTCCCAGCAAAGGCGGGCAGGCTTCCAGGTGTGCAGGACACTGTCCTGCACACCATTCCATTTATTACTTCTTCCCCTCCCAGCAAAGGCGGGCAGGCTTCCAGGTGTGCAGGACACTGTCCTGCACACCATTCCATTTTATTACTTCTTCCCCTCCCAGCAAAGGCGGGCAGGCTTCCAGGTGTGCAGGACACTGTCCTGCACACCATTCCATTTTATTACTTCTTCCCCTCCCAGCAAAGGCGGGCAGGCTGGAACCGGAGCGAATGAGGAGAATCTGATCCTCCAGCGGGAGTTGGGCGAAGTGTGGGAGAGCTCGTGCCCAGCTGACCAGGCGCTCCAGGTCCCTGCTCCACGGCTCACTCTCCCCTCCCAGAACCCTCTGGGCGGCCAGTTCAGCTGCGAGGAGGGCCTGCGGGGGGAGGTCGGAGAAGGACGTGCTCTCGGGCACCTGCTGGCCAGCCTCCGCCTCTGCGCGCAGACGTTGCCGCTCTTCTTGCACTGCTGCAATTATGATGGCTGAGGGGATAAAAGGGGAAGGGAGAGAAGGAGAAGAGGAGGGAACCTTCGCGCTTCATGCCCATGTCCTGGCACTTGCGGTAGCGGCAGAACTGGCAGCGGTTGCGCTGCCGCTTGTCGATGATGCACTGCCGGCTTTCCCGGCAGGAGTAGCTCAGGTCCTTGCGCACCGTTCGCTTGAAGAACCCTTTGCACCCTTCGCAGCTGCAACCACTTTCCGCCTTTTCTCCTTTCCATGTCATCCATGGATCCAATTTGTACTTTTTGACGGTGTGGAATTGATTTCATTTTGCAAAAGAAAAAAGGTGGTTGCCAACCTGAAGACGCCGTAATGCTTGCCGCTGGCTCTATCTCCGCAGATGGCGCAGATGTGCTTGGCAGAAGAGAGGGGGTGGTGATGGAAGGGCGGGATGGAGGTGGTGGTGGAGCTGACACCACCCGCGTCCTCCACACCCTCCCCCAAACTACTCCCTCCACTGCTCCCACTGCTCTCCATCTCCCACCCAACGCCCTCCTCCGCTTCTGCAATCAAATGCCCCTATCATCTTCATTCTCTTTGCTGCAATCAAGAGGCGAGGAGTAAGCAAGAAATGCAAAATGATACCGAAAACTTGCAAAGCCTTCAGGAGCAGGCGATTGCTTGCC
Organism: Ptycholaimellus sp. GST1_10; assembly: GCA_030248095.1. Lineage (NCBI taxonomy): Eukaryota > Metazoa > Nematoda > Chromadorea > Chromadorida > Chromadoridae > Ptycholaimellus > Ptycholaimellus sp. GST1_10. The sequence goes on from JASANA010010421.1 coordinate 13,245, forward strand.
AGGCTAAAATCCATGCCCTGGCGCGGTGAGTGGAGGGAGTGGGAGTGCGTTGTTTGCGGCAAGGGATTGTGGTGAGGGCGAGAGTGTGAGTAGAGGGGGAGGGGGTTATTGGCGGGGGTGTTCGAGTGACCGAGCGACCCCGGGCGCTCTCCCTCTCCCTCCCTCCCGTCCCTGTGTGTGAAGAGAGACTCGGACACTGGGTTATGATGTCATGGACTGACCCTGCCCCAGAGTGTGGGCAGAGCAGCGTGTGTGGCCCAGTGACACGGCTGGGTGTTGGAGTGGAGGAGGAAGGGGGAAGGAAGGCCGCCAGCAACACGCGGCACGCCTTTGCCAACACCCACTGCCAACGCCCTTTTAACCAGATGGGCCAAGAGACAGCAGCCTACTAACATCAATCCACCGCCTACCTCTTCCTGCCCTCCTCCATTCTGGGCCCGGATTAAAGGAGGGACTTCTAATCGGAAGACTACTTTGCCTCCTTTACCCATACCTCGCATCCTCATTCCCTCCACCTTCTCACCGCCAACAAGGTTACCCGGTCAAGTCAAAAAGAGAACAAGGACATTACCTGAGCGAATGATAGGCCAGCAGTAAAGGTGTAGTAGGCCAATTGAGCAAGAAGTTGTAGGTAAGCGAATGGGATTAAAGTGGCGCAGAGGGTGTTTGGATGCGTTGCAGGGTTGGAGTGGTGTGTGTGTGAGGTGGTGGTAGGTGTATAGGAGAGGGGGAGGGGGTAGGGAGGGTAGGGTGTGCAGGGCATTGGACGTTCCACGTGAGCGAGCGGGCCCTAGACGACCTTGAAGCCGTCATTATCGCCCCTGTCCGCCCGGCCTAACCCATCCAAACCCCCCAGTCTAAATGCCCCAGACCCTCCTCACATCCTCTCACCATCACACCCGACCAACGCTCAGCCTGTTTGCCCGACCAAGGACACCGGACATGCACCATCCTACAACCTTCCTATCCTTTCATTCTTTCATTCTTACCAGGACCATCCGTTTATCTGTTTATTTTTATTTTAAATTTATTTTCAAGGCACAATGTCACAAAAGGTGACGTATTACACAAATTTAAACAACACAAATCAAAACATAATTTAAAAAAACTAATAACAATATTTCAGGAACCATTTTATTGTTCATCCACCATTTTCCTGGTTATGAACAATAATTTTAATAATCATAAACTTTTTAGATTTAGGGGTTTATAATAACTATATTAGTTTATTTTTATTGAATTATTAGTTTATTAGTTTTTACTTTATTTCTGTTTTCGTAAATCGGTATTTCTGTTTTCGTAATGTTTCGGTGGCATAAAATGAGAAGAAAAAGGTACCAGGATTAGGCCAGGCATGAAGCAGGGAGCTGTTGTTGAGGTCTGGCGTCGGGTGCATGCTGATTGGAGCTGAAAGGAGGCAATGGGAAAGAATGGAGGCGTTGTGAGAGCAACGGGAGAGGGTCTGAGGGTAATGAGAGGAGAGTGAGAGGGCGGATCTATGAGCCGCGGATGAACTCTGGCCTCTCCCTCTCCACCACGCCCTTGAAGGCCATTGGACTTCAACAGGCTCTCCTTTACTACCTGCATAAATGTCCTGCCCCCCTCCCTACCCACCTACGCCCCTGGAGGGCCCTAGAGAGTACACGCTCTGACCTCCTATTCCGCCCAGTTATGCCCACTACCACCAGCCAGTCTCCATACACCCTTGCATGGCTGCCAGCCAAAAGGATTACCTCTGCCGCCACTGCAACCTTTTTTCTCCCAAATGCAATCAGTCCGAGAAGGGAATCTTGAACCAATCGGAAAGAGGTGACAGGAAAAGAAGAGGTATAGAATTGAGTGATCATCTGGTGGGCTGTTTGAGGAGAAGCAGAAGGGAGGAAAGGTTGAGGTCGTCGCAGAGTTGGCGGAGAAAGACGGCGGCAGCGTCGGTCCGCAGCCGCCCGCCCGCCCCGCCCACCAGCACCAGCCAAATGGCCTCCTCCACACGACCCACCAGCACCCCGCTCTTCTCCTCAACCACCCCACCTTCCACCATCCCAGCCCATCAATCTAAGTCAAAATAAATGTGAAAATAGTTAATGACCAATTCTTGCGGAGAAAGGGCGTAAAAGGAGCCAGGGAGGACGCCGGCCTTGCTGGCAGCTCCAATCTGCATCACCACTCCAGGCAACAAGGCGCCCAGCATCGCCTTGTCCTTTAGACAACAATTGATCAGAGATAAACTTCAACTGTTCAAGATGAAGAGCCTACGGAAGGTATGGAGAAGAGGAGAGGATAAGACTCCACCCCCTTCAGGGACTCCAGCTCCCGCTCCGGGTGATGGTAGCTTCAATTGCCCTGGATAGAAGGCAGGAGGGGGGCAGAAGAAAAAGGATGGAAGAGAGAACCCAATGCCAGCAAAGCCAGGCATGGCGTCGGAGTTGGCTAGAATGGCGGTGCACTGGAGATCCTGCTTGCGATGGAAGGAGGCGAGACGGGCTGGGAAGTTGATGGGCGCCATCTGGAGGGCAGAAGAGGATGGAAGAGAGAACCCAATGCCAGCAAAGCCAGGCATGGCGTCGGAGTTGGCTAGAATGGCGGTGCACTGGAGATCCTGCTTGCGATGGAAGGAGGCGAGACGGGCTGGGAAGTTGATGGGCGCCATCTGGAGGGCAGAAGAGGATGGAAGAGAGAACCCAATGCCAGCAAAGCCAGGCATGGCGTCGGAGTTGGCTAGAATGGCGGTGCACTGGAGATCCTGCTTGCGATGGAAGGAGGCGAGACGGGCTGGGAAGTTGATGGGCGCCATCTGGAGGGCAGAAGAGGATGGAAGAGAGAACCCAATGCCAGCAAAGCCAGGCATGGCGTCGGAGTTGGCTAGAATGGCGGTGCACTGGAGATCCTGCTTGCGATGGAAGGAGGCGAGACGGGCTGGGAAGTTGATGGGCGCCATCTGGAGGGCATTTTTCAGCTCCGGTTGAGTCGCTTGCCCCGCCAGCACTTCCACAAAGTACAGGCTGAACTGCAATTCAACTCTAGTTGCTGAACTATTATTTCTGATGTGAAAATTCTTTTTGGCTCAGAGGTTCAGCAATTTAAAGGATTTAATTAACAAGAGAAATGTTAATGTTTCCATATCTTAGTCAAGTTGAATTGTGCTTTACATATATCTTCACATCACAAAAGCTTTTTTATCTTTATTCAATTATATCTTTCCTTAGTTAGAGCCAAGAAAACGATGCCTGGAAAGCAACATGAGCAAAACCTTGGAAATGAGGTGATTGTAAAGTTTCTGCAGCCATCGGCAAAGCGACAAACTGGCCACACTCCTCGAACTTCCACCCAAACTGAACCAGGAGCTGCTGCTCTAAATAATGCCATATTTTCTTTGCGTACTCTTCACAATGGCCTTTGATGCCTGTGCGGTGGCGTCGACCCGAGCAGAGGCTAGCCAGGTCTTGAGGCGAGAGTGGGACTCCTTGAGGTGGAGGAGGGAGGGGAGGAAGCGAAGACTGGCCAGTGCCTGCTCCGCCTTCAGCAGGTGCATCAGCATCTCCACCTCGTAGCTGGAGTGAGGGTGGGGCAGTAAAGCTGTGAGTGAGGGGGTTAGAGGGAGAACGAGAATGCAGTGCTGAGACTGGCGATGGCTGGGTGATCGAAGGCGCCCTGGCTGCGGCTCTCGATCTCTTCCAGAAACTCCAGCGCCGAGCCTATGCTGGCCCGGCTTTTGGGCGAACCCATCATTGCCAGCAGCTCATACCTTCAATCAGTTCATTCCTTCAAATCAACTGAGGGATTCCGCGACAAAAGAGAGATGGGTGGAAGAGAATGTGTGAAGGTGGGAGAGAGTATGCGAACGCTTTCATCATATCGATGCGGGCGGTGATGTAGGCGCGAAGCTGGCTGGCCAGGTGCTCAGGAAGACTGGTCCCCCGCGGCTGCGAGGTGCTGGCGGCAGCCGCCTTGCTCGCCTTCCGCCGCCCCGCCTCCGCCAGTTCCGTACGCAGCGCATTCAAACTCACCTTCACTTGACTCTGTAATCCAAACTTTTTTATCGGCAACATATTTTTCTCACCCCTCCTCTAAGGGAACCTCCTTGCGAAGGAAGCCTTTGGGAAGGAGGAAGGCGAGCTGCTGGTAGCTCTTCTCTGCCTGGGCCAAGGGCGGGAGGACAGCCAGGATGGGCGCCCAACCGCCGCCGATGTCGCCTTGCTTGGAACGGAACTCCTCCTGTTAGTGGAAGGCTATTGGACTACACACAAAGGAGGCTAAGGAGAGAAGGCAAACGACGCAGTCTTTGGCGGCGTCGTACTGGAAGAGTGCAAGCTGCTGGCTGTAATTCCCCAGCAATCCTGTCACTGCCTCCTTGTCTCCAGCCGAAGGACTTTCCATAGCTCCTATTTTATGTCAGTTTCAATTCTATCCTTCCTGTACTGATGTGAATACAAGCATTCGGTTACCGAAAACGTAACTGAGGAAGGGTTAAAGTTGCTTGCACATCAACGTATTTACTGGCTCTCTGACACCTATGTTAATCACAAAATCAGAAAAATCACAAGAGTAGTAGCAGTGCTCAAAGTTTAGCTCTGCCCTCCTTCATCATCGGTGCCAAATATTTCCAGTGTGCATCCAGCACCTGCAGGAAGCTCTATCAATATTCATCGACACAATCAGATCGAACTGGTTTTTGATTCAGCTCCGAGTTCTGGGCCCAGGCCAGCAGATTCTCGTAGACATTGCCGTCGTAGCGACCCAGCACTGAGCGCAGCTCTCTATCCTGCCAATGCAATCCTCCTCCCTCTTCTTCTGCCCTACTGGGCCCCAATAAGCCAACCCGAAACTCCCAGGCATCCACCAGACCCACCGCATTTCGCCGCACCTCCGGCAGCAGGGCCTCATAGCCATCCCTTACCAGTCCCATCTGCTCACCGCTCACGAAGCCATCCTAAAGACCCCAAGCCCTCCTAGCCTCCATCTAAGCCTCCCTCTCAGCCACCTCCAAGGCTGCAGCGGCCTTGTCCAGCAGGAGCTTGGTGAGGAAGAGCTGGCAAAGCGGCACCAGCACGCCGCGCACACCGCCACCCGTCGGGGCACCCGAGACCCAATCGTGGAAGGAGCGGGCCAGGAAGACCAGCACGTGCGCCTAGGCCTTCTCATTTCACGCATCCTCTAATCCAAATGGAGGGTATAGAATACGCGAGCAGCCTTGCAGAGCTGGACAGCAGCCTCATTGCGCGCCAGCTCCAGGGCCTGGCCTGATTTCCTGGCCTTTTCCAGGCGAAGCAGGCAGGCGGTGTTCAGGCGACGACTCACGTCTTCCAGCACCTCAATCGCTAAGTGGCTCATGAAAGTTGGAATTGGGCAGAGAATAGGGACTTGAATGATATGCTCAGGCCGTAGTGAGGCGTCCAGAGGGCTTTTGGAGGCGGTGGCCTGGGCTAGGTAGGCTGTGGATTGGGAGAGCTGGCTGCCGGATCGCGCCGCCGCAACCTCCTTCATCAGGAACCTCGAAACATTTATGTATGAAGAGCAATGGCAGGGGAGGAACGAAGAGGAAAAAGGAACCGAGAGACTTGGAGCAAGAGAACGATATTGTCGCCCTCGTAGGTGCAGCCGCCTACCTGAAGCGTGTAGAGCTCTGGCAGCCCAGATGCCTAGAATAATTGATGTCCGTTGAAATGAGAGTTTGAGGAAAGGCGTAACCTTGAGGTATCCGTGGCCGCCACAAGCCAACCGGCACTGCTCAATGGCCTTAGCCATCTCCCAGCTGGTGTGTGCTTTGAGGCCGGAGGTGAGTGCGTGCAACGCCGCCAGACCCTCCGTGTTCCCCAACAGGAGGAGAGGCGTAACCTTGAGGTATCCGTGGCCGCCACAAGCCAACCGGCACTGCTCAATGGCCTTAGCCATCTCCCAGCTGGTGTGTGCTTTGAGGCCGGAGGTGAGTGCGTGCAACGCCGCCAGACCCTCCGTATTCCCCAACAGGAGGAGAGGCGTAACCTTGAGGTATCCGTGGCCGCCACAAGCCAACCGGCACTGCTCAATGGCCTTAGCCATCTCCCAGCTGGTGTGTGCTTTGAGGCCGGAGGTGAGTGCGTGCAACGCCGCCAGACCCTCCGTGTTCCCCAACAGGAGGAGAGGCGTAACCTTGAGGTATCCGTGGCCGCCACAAGCCAACCGGCACTGCTCAATGGCCTTAGCCATCTCCCAGCTGGTGTGTGCTTTGAGGCCGGAGGTGAGTGCGTGCAACGCCGCCAGACCCTCCGTGTTCCCCAACAGGAGGAGAGGCGTAACCTTGAGGTATCCGTGGCCGCCACAAGCCAACCGGCACTGCTCAATGGCCTTAGCCATCTCCCAGCTGGTGTGTGCTTTGAGGCCGGAGGTGAGTGCGTGCAACGCCGCCAGACCCTCCGTGTTCCCCAACAGGAGGAGAGGCGTAACCTTGAGGTATCCGTGGCCGCCACAAGCCAACCGGCACTGCTCAATGGCCTTAGCCATCTCCCAGCTGGTGTGTGCTTTGAGGCCGGAGGTGAGTGCGTGCAACGCCGCCAGACCCTCCGTGTTCCCCAACAGGAGGAGAGGCGTAACCTTGAGGTATCCGTGGCCGCCACAAGCCAACCGGCACTGCTCAATGGCCTTAGCCATCTCCCAGCTGGTGTGTGCTTTGAGGCCGGAGGTGAGTGCGTGCAACGCCGCCAGACCCTCCGTATTCCCCAACAGGAGGAGAGGCGTAACCTTGAGGTATCCGTGGCCGCCACAAGCCAACCGGCACTGCTCAATGGCCTTAGCCATCTCCCAGCTGGTGTGTGCTTTGAGGCCGGAGGTGAGTGCGTGCAACGCCGCCAGACCCTCCGTGTTCCCCAACAGGAGGAGAGGCGTAACCTTGAGGTATCCGTGGCCGCCACAAGCCAACCGGCACTGCTCAATGGCCTTAGCCATCTCCCAGCTGGTGTGTGCTTTGAGGCCGGAGGTGAGTGCGTGCAACGCCGCCAGACCCTCCGTGTTCCCCAACAGGAGGAGAGGCGTAACCTTGAGGTATCCGTGGCCGCCACAAGCCAACCGGCACTGCTCAATGGCCTTAGCCATCTCCCAGCTGGTGTGTGCTTTGAGGCCGGAGGTGAGTGCGTGCAACGCCGCCAGACCCTCCGTGTTCCCCAACAGGAGGAGAGGCGTAACCTTGAGGTATCCGTGGCCGCCACAAGCCAACCGGCACTGCTCAATGGCCTTAGCCATCTCCCAGCTGGTGTGTGCTTTGAGGCCGGAGGTGAGTGCGTGCAACGCCGCCAGACCCTCCGTGTTCCCCAACAGGAGGAGAGGCGTAACCTTGAGGTATCCGTGGCCGCCACAAGCCAACCGGCACTGCTCAATGGCCTTAGCCATCTCCCAGCTGGTGTGTGCTTTGAGGCCGGAGGTGAGTGCGTGCAACGCCGCCAGACCCTCCGTATTCCCCGACAGGATTTTCTGCACCCCAAACTTAGTTTTCTACACTACCCTCCCAGCTTAGGAACTTTGGTCTCGGTCTGATAGATGTGGTTGACTTGCCCAGCGGCCACATAGAAGGCCAGTGACTGGGCCAGGGTGGGCAGGATGCGGTGCTGCTGATTGCGGTACTCCAGCAGCTTCACCTCTTCTCCTCTGAGCACAAAGGAGCAGTAGAGTGAGGAGAGGAGAGAGGCAGGGATGAACCCAGGCAGAAGCTCGCCCTGTCTCCGAACAGCAGAGTAGCGGATGGCGATGGTGGCGGCCTTGGCCCCTGCGCGAGCCACGTTGGCGAGCATGGTGGCGCGGACGAAGATCATGGAGCCGTAGCCGAGTTTGGCGTGCGCCGGGGGAACATAGCGACCTTCCGCTGTCACCTTCAAGATTGCACCGAGTCTAGGCTTTCACTTGGTGGCTAGCTAGATCTAGCCTGAGCATGACGCATGAGCATATGCTCGCGCGGTATGCGAACTTGGCTGAGTCGTAGAAAGCCGTTGTCGTTAGATTCATAGCCAAACTTGGGCCCAATATCCCCGACTTCGATGCCTCAAACAAGGCAGTAGCAGTGAACAAATGGGCATGAGGCAGGAGGCGCATGAGGGACCAGGCAGCGGTAGGTGAGTGTCCAGGTGTCTGAGTTGGACGATGAAGGGGTGCGGCCCATGGCAGCGCCCTTCCGTCCACAGCTGCGCCATCACCACCGCATAGTTGGCCGTCTACACTCCACGTCTAGTCAATCAAGCCTAATCTCTTTTCTGCAAGAAAGTAGGAACCTTGCCGAGATTTCCGGGCCACCATTTGATGGCAGTGAGGGTGGGGGAATGAAGGAGAAATTGGCGACTGGCGGGCAGATAGATGGCGGTGGTCTCCAGACGCTTCAGATTGGTGCCGTGGCCGAGCTCAGTCTGAGCGTAGGTGCCTATGAAGGCCCTGTTTATGGCTCCGGCCAGCCACACTTCCTGCTGCTCGTCTGAGGCCTGCACACCTTTCCACTCTTCTTTCCATTGCATCCGACGGGGCAGAATGATTGCCAGGTTCTGAATGGAAGGCAGGAACATGACGAAGTGAAGACTGAGAGGATGCGGCTCTCCTGCTAGACATAGCCTGCATTTTCATTTGAGCTTTTTGCTGGACCGATTTCTGGAAGACTTAGCAACCCTTCGATGTAGGCAATCTCCTCAATGTCCGCATAATCTGAGTGCTCCTCTACTATCTGAATACATCTTTTGGAAAGAAACTCACAAGATTGGATAAACTGAAAGCAAACCTTGGCGCAGGCCAAAAACTTTCTAGTAGCGTTCTCATAGCGCTGTTCTCTACTCATAAACTCCACCGGTCGCTCATCTTTCAACTCCGGCTTGCTTTCCACCAGATCTAGTAAAGTTCTGAGGATAAAAATCTGAAGAAGAAAAGAAGATAAAAATGAGAACCGGCAAGGAAATGTCTTCGCTGGCGGCGTTTCTGGCCGTAGATGAAGTCGCTGAGGCCGGCAACGTCAAAGCCAAGGCGCTTCCTCTCATCCTCCAAGTCCACATTAACAGCCGTCATACCTGCTTGGACTAAGACCAGCAATGTTTGGCCAGACTGTTAAAGGAAGGTCATTTCTTGGGTCATGCGCAGGGGCACCGGCCAACTACCCCACTGCATCTGCGCACTTCCCATTTGCGCAGTTCAGCAAACCGCACCTGCTAACATTTTGCCTCAAAGCTACTGCATTCATTTATTATATCCTCTGATCCTCCATCGAAATATTTTGCACAAAAATAAGCAACTGCTTTCAACATCTGTTTGATCGATAAAAAAATAATTCAAAAATGTGATTAATTGAAAAAAATTATGCTTTATCACGTATTAGAGCATAAAATGACGTTTCTAGGTCAACCCAAAACAAACCATTTTTAGGCAGGAATCACAGGATTTGTAATTCCGATTCATGTCCTCCTATAATTATCCAATGACCAAAGTGTTGCTTGACAAATAAGAATAACCGTGCTAGAATTCATGCATTTAGGTCCCTTAAGCGAAAAAAAAGAACGAACATTTGTCTTACATAACCAATTGCATTCATTCCTACGAGTAAAGAGGCAAGGTTAAGCGGGGAGGAAGAAAGAATGGTTGAAAAGGCCTAGGACAAGAAGGTGAAGAATGGTGATGAGGAACTCGACGAGTGTGATGATGGAAGGCCCGAGGAGGATGCCCAACACTCCAGCCACGTCACTTACCAGCTTGGTCGCCTCATAGCCTTCAGTTTTTCCCCCATCAAGCCAACTTCACTCACGCAGCCTCAGTCCTCTGAACCAGGCGTTTCCTCCAGTGCAAAGTAGCTGAGGCGGTCGAAGTGGACGGAGACGAGGGCAAAGTGCTGCCTGTACCTCTCCCAAGGCTTAGATGAGCCAGAATCAATGGCAAACTGGGACTCACTTGAGGCGCTCTGTGCTCGGCACTTTGCAGCTGCTTTTCATGAACTCTGTAGCCCTGAAGCCGCAGCTGCTTTGCTGAAACTGATTTTACTAGGAACATGAGTGAAAGAGGAAAAGAAATCTGACGATGAGACTGTCATGTAGCTGGCCTGCAGAAAGCGAAGACTCGTAGTGCATCTGCCTGACAATGCTTCATACTCCAAGCTTCCAGCAGAAAGGGAGGGAGAAGAGACCAGCAAGGCTTGGTGCAATGGCTGCAGTAACGATCGTCCTGAACGGCGAGACAGGCCAGATTGTAGTCAAGGCAGGGCTCTGCAAGGGAGTGAATGCGAAGCAGAAGGGGTGAAGGCTGCGGTGGATTGGACAAATCGAGGCGTTGGGCTGAAGCACGTAGCGCGGATCGGAACAGCGACAAAATTCGCTCAGCATCGCCTGGTAACAACTGCGCAGGCAGCCCTCAATTATGTCTTTCCTAATCAATTCGCTATCACATCGCCCATCTCCCTCATCGTCTCGTCCTTCAAACGGCGACCTGTCTTCCGAAATTTTTGTCCAAGAAAGGTCTTTGAAGCGTTTCTATACTGTCGCACTGCTTCTCATATGAAACTTTGGACCAATTTCTGTAATGAGTTCCAACGGAGTCCTATGTCATAGCATAGGAGGCTTCAGCTGTGATGGAATTACATTGATGAAAATGGGTTCAAAGTTTGAGTCCAGTCCAGGCCAAGAATTTTTCTATTGGCTTCAACATAAGCCAGAAATGGCAAAAAAATGGATTTCAATTTCCTAAATCGATGCTAGCCCCAATTATACCACAAAATGTTTTATGTCCATTTTTTGTGTACTGGGAAATACAAACTTCTAGGGTATAGTTGCCGGTGTAGAGATATTGAGATGAAGCCGCTTCAGTACAATCGCCGTGGGGAGCTGGCAGACTTCGAACTTCCGTCTCAAAACCAGTCGCACTTTCAGGTTTCCACCAAAAGGCGAAGAGAACCGCTTGGAGTTTGATGAAGGTATAGCTAGCCGAGGGTACGTTGATGCCCTGGATGTCGGGAAAGACATGCTCGCTCTGGTTATGCACTACGATCTTGAAGCCAGATATTTGGGAGGTGCACATGTATTGCCCCATTTCACCTGCATCCATAGTGCTTGCAAATCCACCATTGACCTAAAAGGGCTCACTGTGCAATAGGACGCGAAGTCCCGAGTTCGCACCCCCGCGAGCTGTCCAGTATCTCACAGGCTCATTGCGATAGTTGAAGGTGTAGCAGTTGCCTGGGTGATGATAAGAAATGTGGCAACAGAGATGTGAGATTTAGAGGGCTACCATAGCTCTCGTCGAAGAAAGTGCGAAAGTCATCTGGGCGGCAGTTGGCGCCGTTGTAGGTGCAGAGGGGGATGACGTCCTTGAGCTGGTGGCCGAAGCGCATCTTCTGCTCCTTCGTGTAGTTGGCCATGTAGAAGGGGAGGAGATCCGCCGCTGCTGCCCCGAAGGCCAGATAATCCCCCACCGGGTCATCCTCAATCTCCTCTACTCTCCCACTCCCCTTCTCCAACTGACACTCTGAGCACCTTGAAGTTTGCCAGCATCAGCTGCAAGGCTGTCTCTGGGGACGGCGTCACTTCTGAAACAGATCGGGCTGGAAGCAGAGAGTAAAGCATCTATTCTAGGAAGGATAACCCTGGCAGTCCTCTCCAAGGCAGGGCTGCTGCTGGAAGTTGCTACCTTCGCACGGCTTCGCTCGACTTCCAATGGCTGGCTGAGCCTCCGAGCGCCACCGGCTCTGCACCCCCGGCCCTCCGCAGCTCACACTGCAGCCTCCCCAACCACCCCAATCGCCCCACACGCAGTCTCAAACGCCTTCTTCTCTCTCACTCTCAATCCACCTTTAGAGGGCAACCTCGCTGACAGAATGGGCGAGCGCAGAGAGCCTCCTGCGCTTCCCTTTCGCAGAAGTGAGGGTGGCCTCTGGTGAGGAGCCAGCTACGTCGTCGGTGGGACTGGCCGCAGGTGGCGCTGCAGCCACTCCACTGGCCCCAGCTCCCCTCGCAATCTCTCAGCAGAGACTCCACTCCCCCCGCCAAGGCAGCCGATAGCCTCTGCTCCTCCAGCAGGCTCAGCAGCTGGCCGTAGGGCGGCGTCACACTTGGAAGCCAGGCAAGCAGCTGGGCGGGCTCAGCGTCATTGAGGTAGCCGGCTCTCGGCCCCATAGGTGCGCTGCGGTTGAAAGCATTCTGGATGGCGTCCAGCTGGCTGAATCGCTGCTGATAGTCGTTCAAGGATTGCTGGAGGTTGGCTGGGAGAGAGAGGAGGAGAGGGGAGTTGGGGGGCCAGGCAGGCTTGAGGCCCTCCTCCGTCATCCAGGGCAGGAGCTTCTCCGCTCCGCCGCTCTCTGCCTCCGCCTGCAGATGGCTGGGGAGACTGGGGACATCCAGCAGCTGCTTCAAGGCCTGGCCGATGGGCGAGGCTCGGCTGCGGATGGCGGTCTTGCTGGCCTCCGAAAGTTCCGGAGAGTCCAGCAAGGCCGCAAGGGTGGCTTCTGAAAGAGTCTCTGGCTCCAGCCAATCGAGCAAGCCAGCTGTCCCATTGCCTGACAGCTGTGCCTTTTCAGCAAAGGATGCTAGCTGGCTGCTGTCCCTTTCTCCGCTGGCCAGCTCTTTGATCTTTGCCAGTTCAAGGAAGCGCTCTTTGTAGGCAGCTAGGGTCTCTGCGATCTGATCTGGAAGCTGGAGGAGATCTCGTTCACCGTAGTTGGGCTCTGGCTTTTCATTCGCCAGCCAATCGATAAGGTCACCCTGCTCCCCTTTCTTCAAAGCCGGCATCAGCTGGGAAGGCAGGCGTTCAGCTAGGACGCTGGCCATTTGAGTGGCCAACTGAGTGGCCTGCAGGATGCCATCTCTCAGCTCCACTGGGATGCCGGCATCGCTGCCTATGGCGCTCCTTTCGTTTTTGCTCAACTGCCGCTCTTCTGTCCAGTCAATGAGTGCTTGACCATCCGCGGATCCGATGTACTTTTTCTTCGATTCTTCTGGAATGGGGCCCAGTATTTGCTCTAAACTTTCTATGGCTTCGAAACGCTGCTGATATTGCTGAAAGGTGTTTTGAAGTTGAGGCGGGAGGAGGAGTAGGGCTGGAGCATCCTGGCTCCAGGAGGCTGAAATGTCTGCCACTGCGAGCCAAGTCGCTAAAGCTCTTGTAGCTCCGCTGTCCACGGCTTTGATGATGTCATCGGGTACGCTTATCCCAGTTAGACTGGCCGCCAATGAAGCCCAATGGGCGGTTGTAGTGGTCTTTGTGAAAGCCGCCTTCTTGCTCCTTGATCTCAATTTTGGACCGATGCTGGTGGAAGAATGATTTTCTGCCGCTACTGTAGCTTTCTTTGATTGCCTGGTCGCTCCAGAGGACTGAGATGAGCTTGACATTGGCATTATCGAACTGGTTGGTTTTTGTTCATTTGCAGAAAGATTCTCGCGCATGGAAGTAGATGTTGATGGAAAATGGGATACTTTGGCAATTCCACCTGTTTCGGTTGAAGACGTTTTATAAGTTGTTGATGGAAAAGGACGCGTTTCAGCATTCGTTGGGGCTTCGGTAGAAGGTGAGCTTGTAGAACCTGGTAAATGACGAGGTCCTTCGTTATCCACTGTCGTTTCGGTTGAAGTTTGGTTAGCCAAAGTTGATGAGCGAGTCTTTTTGGTGTCCACTGTTGAAGGTGAAATATTGGATGTAAATGAAACAGACGGTACATTGGTATGCTTTGCAGTGTTAGCTGACTTCGAACTGGTGAGTGTTGGAGACTCTGAAGCGGCAGTCGATATGGAATAGCTGGATGCCTTAGTGAGCATATAATCAGCTGCTAAGCTCTTTTCTACCACTGACTGACTTGTCTTTTTATTTATCATTGGAGTTGCCATCTGAGTCGTGGCCTTGCTTAACTTGCCTGCGGTTGAGGTATGTCTGCTTTTCTCATTCGGTCTTGGAGTTGACACAGTAGAAAATTGGATGTCTTCTACTGGTGCGGGGCTATGACTAGAAACTGCCGATGGAGTTTGGGTGTAAATGTATCTGTAAGACGAAGTGAGGTCTTTTGCCTTTATACTGAGGGTAGAATGGATGTTGGACTGAGACGAGAGGGGCTTGAAGAAGACGCTGCTTCGGGGAAAGCTGGAGGACTGCTTCAGAGATGTTTTTCGGCTCATCTTGTGTGGCTCAATGATCCTGCTTGTGGCCAATGATGAAGTTGGTTCTCCTGCAAGGTGGTCCTCAGTGGTAGATCTGGTATTCTGATTAGCGGTCTCAGCGTGTGGCGTAGAAGATGAGTTGGTAAAAGTCGATGAGGAGATGATGAGGGATGGCTGAGTGACTGTAGAGCTTTCGACATGGTGAATGTTGAGAAGTTGGTTGGAGGATGTTGCAGAGGTAGATGAGGCCAAGGTAGATGCGTCAGGCGTCTTGCTCAGCCCAGAGTTTGTGCTGGATTCTAATAGGACTGAATAGGGTCCAATGTGTGCTGGCGCAAGCTGCCCTCTACCGTAGGCAGGCCCCTTCCCTTCCCTCTGGGATGAGGGAGGGGAGGGGATTGCCTCCTCGTGGTGCAACAGCTGGCAATGTGAGGGTATAAAAAGGCCTGGAGGGAGAGCTGCAGGGCAGTCCACACTTGGACCAGCCCCAGCTCCCACTCCGCCTTCCTTTCTTGGAAAGTGATAAGGTGTTCAATAAAAGAGATGGTTGGAGCTATACCCAGCACTTTGTTGCTTCCTCCCTGGGGGAGGGAGCAGCTCTTTTCATGGTAGCAGTCCCGGCTTCGACGCCGCCGCGGCGGAGGATGTGCTAGAGGTTCGCCACCTCGCACTCCTTCCCGTAGCTACGCGTCCGACCCGCTGCCGAGGACTGATCACCCGACCGCAGCGCAGGACGCCAGCCCTCAACCTTCACTCCTTCCCCCTCTTCTCCTCCTCTTGCTCTGGCCTGAAGACAGAGGAGGGATGAGGGCGGGAGGATTGAGGAAGAGGCTTTTCGTCGGATGGAACTTCAACGAGAGCCTAAAGCTCCGGTCAAAGCGAAGGGGTGGAGAGGCGGAGGAATGCTAACAGAGGCGAGGTCGCCGTGTGTTTTCAATACACGCGCCCCCTCAGTTGCACTATTCCACCCGCCCTCCACACACACCCTTCCTCCATCTCATCTTTTGCCTTGCATCATAGCCAGTCTTTGGCTCAGAGTTTGTTTAGAAGATTGATTGACTCAATTTTGGGAATCTCTTCAACAACTACTGAAAAGCCCTAGAAGGCTCAGCAAGCGCAAGCCTGGGAAAAGGCAGCCAGAAAAATGGCAGGAAGAATCGACGCAACGCATAAAAAGCCTTCTTTCCAAAACCAAAGAATATGGAAATATTTTTTGGACTAATTTTTTTGGAGTTATTGGAAAACTCGAAAAATTAAATTTTGGAAATTCTCTTCTTCTCTCCCTCTCATTATTCCTCTTAGTTTCGCGCTCGCGTGCCTTCATAAAGGCATGGAGTGGAAAAGAGGAAAAATTGCAGAAGTGTGAACAGCAGTACACGCTTGCTTCTCCTGGTGTAGCTGTCGTCGACAGCGCCCCAGTTCTTCTTCAGCCCCTCAGAGATGGATCCTCCGGATCCAGGCTCTCAGTCTGGCCCTAGCCAGATTCAGAACTCGCTCTCCTCCGACACTTTCCCCTCCTATGCCCAGGCCACCAAAGGCCAGCTAGGAGGAGGGAAGGAGTCGGAGACGAAGAGCTTGGTGACGCAGAAGGAGGGGAAGGGGCTGGGAGGCATGGCCTCCGGCTCCTCCTGCTCCAGCTCCTCGGAGCTTCTGCCTCAGGACCCCCGCCTCACCGCTCGAAAAGTCCGCTTCAGCGAGACTCCCCCTGCTCAAAACTCACCTTCACCGCTCAGCCTCTGTGAAAAGACGTTGGGCGAGGTGGAGGAGAGTTTGGGGAAGTTCATCGAGCGGAAGGAGGACGAGTGGCCGGATTCCTCGGAATCTTCCGATTCTCCCTGGTCCTCCGACTCAGACGAGCCTTCCAGCCCTCAGTGTCGGCTGGACAACCCCGACTACACCCCTTCCAACTCTCCCTTTGATGCGGAGAAGTACTGGGAGGAACTGATGACGAAGGAAGAGGCCCTGAACCAGGCGGCCAAGGCCTCGGCGGAGACTCAGTCCGCCGGTGCCGCTGGGTCCCACACTCTCAGCCCCAACCCTTCTCCCACCCACTCGACCAAGGACGCAGCCCAAGGCGGTGGAGTGGAGGAGGAGGAGGTAGGGGTGGTGGAGAGTGTAGGGGAGACAGGTGCGTCGGTACAGGCGGACTCGGCTGAACAGCTCGCCAGGTCCCCTGCCGCCATCTCCAAACCCATCCCCATCGCGGTCCGCGTCCCCAGCTCCACTCTCCCTCCCAACCCACGCACCATACGACGCCAGTTGGGATTCACCAGCCCTCCCAGGGTTCCCTCGCCTCCTCCTGGTTCATCCAGCCCACGGCCTGGAGTGGTAGAGGCGGCAGAGGATGGGAACTCACTCTTTGACGACAAAGAGAACATCCACCCCGAGTGGTCCCCGATGACGGACCCCGGGATGGAGGAGCCGGAGGAGGGGGAGGAGTGGGGGACGCCCCCCACCGGGAACACCCTCGACTCCCCGCCCCAGTCGCCGCCCGCCCCCATGCCCGACGACCTCCTGAACCTCTCCCCCTCCTTCACCGGTTCTTTCTCCCAGGGTGCCTGGGATCGAATGATGGACCAGCTGGAGGCAGAGCTGCCGCGCTCGGAGAGTCTGGAGGCGTTGGCAGGCGATCTGCTTGATGGCTCCCCAGAGCCGAGCAACGGCATCCTCCCCCCATTCCCCGCCAGCCCCATTCCTGGCGCAGAGGAGGTAGGGGAGGAGGAGTCAGCCTCTGCCCAGACAGTCACCTCCTCCTACCAAGGCCCACAGCCCTCCCAAGCTGTGCAAGGGCCTCCGGAGAAGCGGCAGTGCCTCAACACACCGCCCCCTCCCTACGTCCCCCCACACAAACGGGGATGGGATGGGAGGGAGAGAGGCGGTAGAGAGGTGACTGGTGGAGCAGGGATGGAGGGCACACGCCGCTTCAACAACCCCGGCGCCTTCGCCAACTACGACCTTTGCCCCAACCCACCGCCCCAAGACCCTGGTCGCTGGGTTAGTCCTCCCTGGCATCCTTCAGCCTTTGCCAGTGGAGGGCGGGGATGGGGAGGGATGGGAGGGCCGCTGCCGCCACTCATCCCTCTCTACGGCGGCTCGCACGGCCTCCCACCACCCTTCCCCCCCATCTTCTCTCTCGAGCCCCTGCAGAGATGGCCACCCCCTCCCTACTCACCCCCTATCCAGGGCTTTCGAAGTCTTGGCTTGGGGAGAGGGAATGGCGCCGCTCAGCCAATGCACCTGCGGATGCCGCAGCCACCCTTCCACCCTCCAATGCTGCACCGTCAACAGGATCGCTTTCCCTTTCCTCTCCGCCCTCAGCACCCACAGATGGGAGTGCAGGGCCGTCAAGGAGAGGGGGGAGGAGGTGAGCGGCGGGAGAGAGAGGGCCTCTTGGGAGAGAACCCATCCCGGCCATCGAAGGCCGCCCCTTCCTTCCTCAATCCCAACGCCGCGCCCTTTGTCCCCTGCAATCAGCGGGTGGAGGAAGAGGCGGGCGCGCGGGAGGAGGAGGAGGAGGGAGTCTGGCGCTGGCCACGGTTCCCATCCTTGGGCCCCTTCACCCACAGCCAACGCCCCGACCCAGAAGAACTCCGTCTCCCCTCCCGAGATGCCCCCCTCCTAGACCAGGACTGGGAAGGGCAGGGAAAGAAAGGAGACGGAATTCGTGCGGCTTGGATCTTTCCGTCCCCCTGCTCGGGGGACGATTCTGAGCAGCAGGCGGGCGTGATGGGCAAGGTGGACGGGAAGGCCAACTCCCCTCCTCGATCTTCCCCCTTCTCCCTCGGCTCCATCTCGAACGGGAATACGCAGATCCAAGTGATCAATGTACATCCACGAAAGGGAGAGGAGAGCCTGGGAGAGGCGGGAGGAGGAGGAGGACGTCCAGTGGGACGCCTGACAGTGCGAGGGCCGCTCTCCGCCCTCCCACAGTGCCTCCTTGCTCCCCTGCCAGGGGAGGGAGGAGCGGCGCCTCAGTACAGCTCCCAGATTGGCACCATGGTGCAGGAGCTGAAGCCGCTCACGCGGCAGGAGGAGGCCGGCTGATTCGTCGTCTTCGAAGCCGTCCACAGATCCTCCTTTCTCTTTTCAAACCTTGGCTCAACTTTCTGCCCCTATGGGGCTTAAGTGGTGACTAGTATCGGGTCATGCCCCTTCCCTGTCTCTACCCTCCCCTTGCGTGTTTGACACGGCTTGCTTTCACTTTGTGCATTGGGCACTTGATTTTTTTGTTCTTTCCTTGTTGAATAAACCCCTTAAAATAAGGCGTTTTCTCAAGAAAGGAACAGATGCAGCCCATCAACGGCTGTCAAAACAATGCCTTTTTGCACACTCCTCACCGATCTTCTTACCTTGCCTCAGTCCTCCTTTTCTCAGTTGAATTGCTCAGCTGGGTCTCAAGGAAGGATGGGCGATCGAGGGAAGTCGGAGGAGGAAAAGACGATGGAGCTGATCCTACGCATGGGGCGGGACCAACAGTTCCAGCAACAGGTCTGGGACTTGGCGCGCCGGGGTGGAGGCTCTGCTTCCGACCTCGACACGTCCCAGGGTCAACAGCGTCCTCGGAGCAGGTCTTACTCTTGACTACTCTCTCTTCCCCCCCACTCCAGATGGAGTAGGAGGGAGTGCAAAGGGAAAAGGGGTTTGTAGCAGACGGCTGGCGGAGGCGGGGCCAATGGAGGCCGTCAGCGAGGCGGGCAACCGGAAACTGGAACCGCAATCGGCGGGAGGAAGCCCGCGCCTTCACCGACTATGCCCGCCGACGGGGACCCCTGAGGCAGATCTGAGAAAGAGGGTGCAACGAGGCGAGGAGGAGAGCGGTCAGCAGCGGGAGGGCCACGCGGGCCCCACAGCAGCGAACGTCCCTCTGTCCGCCGCCTCCTCCAAGGCCCAGTGCCCACCTACGACAAGCCCATCCGCCCCCCGAAGCGCCAGGCCCCTCTCCCCACCCAGGAGGAGGCTGCACTGGGGCGAGCTCGGCGAAACGGGCGAAGGTGGGCAAGGAGCGGGGACGCAGGCGACCTAAGGCCCCCCTCACCAAGGACGGCCGTGACCCCACCATCTGAAAGCCTTCATGCGGCTGCTCTTCGGAGAGCACCCGAAGGTCACTGCCCTCCTTCCTCTTCCACCCCCTCCCGCATGTCTCAGCCAATATGACCCAGTATCAAAAATGGAAATTGACTGAAGTGAGTCGGCCTGGGGAAAAGGGAGGGAGGGGAAGGGAATGAAGGGAGGATTGCAGACCATAGACACGCCACGGCCGGAGGTGGGCATGCGCCTGGTCCCCCTGGTGGGGAGCCCCGGCCAAGCCGCTGCCTCAGGGTCCTGGAGGAACTTGACATTGGGACGCCTCGGCAACAACCGCCCCATCGGCCGACTCCCCCATCTGGACCTGGGCAAAGGTCGCTCCCTTTCATCCCTTCATCTCCTCCTCTATGCCCTTAGCTGAGATTGGAAGAGAAGAGTAGAGCGAAGGAGGGGAGGAGAGGGAGTGAGAATCGGAGCTTTGCTAAAGGGCTGGGCGAGAATCTGAATACACGATTCGATTCGTTGTAAAAAATTGACTACTAGGCGGCATTTCAGAGTCATCAATTCTCGAAACTACACGCTTCTGGTTACATTTTACCAGCTCGATTCTGCAATCTGTTTTGCAATCTGTTCATGATCAAGGCAGAATTGTCGGAAAATTGATTTTCTCAAATCGTCAAAATTAGGCTTCCATGAAATTCGGCATGAAATTCTATTCCCGAGAATTATGGTTTAGAACCCCTCAATAAGTTGAATTCTCACCGCAGTCTTCTTCAGAGTGTGAAAACGGGATTTTGTTGTAGAAAGCGCTGAACTTAGTTTTTAGCGCTTTCCACTCCACTTCCGTTCAACTCTGAACGCCAATCTGAGCACATTGCCGGATGCGGCGGAAAATTCTGCTCAGGGCCTCCAATTGGCAGCTCTCAAAAAGCTGAATTGGTAGAGAAATCTAGTCTTTCGTTCAAATTCATTGGGTCATCCGAGGTCCAAAGTTGAGTCCCAGTTGAGCTTTTAAGCGATTCTTGGCTATCTCACCTTTCCGATGTTTCGTCCAAAGCCTATACCCCCCTCTATACATTTGGGGCGCTGAGGTGTTAGCAGGTACATCTAGAGCCAACCTCTCTCTAAGCTATTGAGTCAGACCCGCCGATGATCCCCTTCGGGCAGGACGGAAGCCGAGGACTGGTCGGAGGAGAAAAACCTTACGAAGTCCGTTAAGTTCCGGTCCTCCTGGCAGGGCGAAGGCCAGGAAGCCGCTGACTACGGCGACCTGGAATAGGCTGGCCCAGGCCACCACCCTGGGTCCCGGTAGCCCGTGACTCCATGAGGCCCCAGGGTGGCTTTTCTGAAGGGGAACCCCGGCCGTTCGGGGT
>JASANA010010426.1:0-14449 GCA_030248095.1 Ptycholaimellus sp. GST1_10
TAGGACGAACAATACGATCAGAGTTTTCGTCTTGAAATAGAAACCGTTAAGCTTAGGTCGACTCGAAACTTGGCGTCCTCGCCCAGCTTTGAGCAGCCCTCCAGGTCCCTCTTCTCCATCTCCTAAACCGGCCGAACCACCAGCACCAGATGCTGCTTCTTCCCGTTGCACCTCCTCCAAGGCCTCCTGCAAATCGAGAGTATTAGTATTACTAGTATTAGATGTATTTCTTTGACTTTGAACTCGGGGTAATCGAATCTTTGGAGAAAAGAGCCACATTTGGCTTGCCGATGGTATCAGATACAAGTACACTCACAAAAACTGCAATGCAAATATAAGGCATCAAAACGGCACAAGGATGCCACGTTGATTTTGCAACATTGTCACGAAGGGGGCAAACAATGGACCTGGACCGTTTCCTTGGTGAGAGCAACTTGCGTTCTATTTCAACTGCAAGCATCCGATTGGGTCGCTTGGCGCTGTCTCCGAAATGGATCTGTTCCAGCTGCACCTTCCTTTCGGACTCCCCTTCAGAATCTGCTCTTCACGCAATACTTCTCAATCACATTTCAATTTCCCGACAACGCCCAAATCCAAACACTGGGAACAAGTTTGACCAGTGCTCAAAAAGCCCCAAGCCATTCATCTTTTAAACTTTCGGGTGAAGAGCAACAGTCTCATTTCTCCATGAAGTGAGCGCAGATGATTCATTAGATAACGTAAAACGAAAAAGCCATTTGCGGAATCCATTGCCGCTCACGAAGACACTGTGAGCTCTGCGCCACTGCAGTACTTATCCTGAACCCCCTGGCGAGACCATTCAGGAGGATCTTGTTCCGAGTGAGGCCACCTTCCAGCTGTCCATTGAGCAGTGGCGTCAAATAGGTTAGTAGATCCTTTGGAAGAGAGTGTTTTACCGAAGAGGCGTTGTTTTAGAATCATCAGCAGAAAGGCTGAAAGCATGGGCGCATGGCAAAGCTGGGCTAACCGTTGTTGAAGGACAGCCTCTGGCGGCATCTCCTTTTGGACGAGGCTGAGAAAATCAACCCTTACTGCCAGCTCAACCGCGGCGCCACCTACTTTCAGCTTAAGTTCATGTTCCTGATGTCCTTACTAGGTTTCTTGAAAAGAGAACTTGACAGAGCGGGACCGGAACGACTGGAGTACGAGGTATATGGGCGCTGCACTGTTAGGTGCCGGCTTACCAGGAAGGCTTCTGAGGAGGGAGGGAAGGAAGTTGGCTGCCCTGTCATCATGACCATCACCATTCCTTCCTGCCTGTGGCCCTGAAGTTGATTGTATCCCTTCGAGTCACCTCGGAGTAGGTGATGGATTTGTCAGGATGAGAGTGTTCCAGTGCTGGTACAGAAGACGGGTAGTGTGCGGCAAAGCCACGGTGGACAGGAGGCCCAGCTCTTTCGGGATTGCATAGCGGGCACCAAGCGCCACAATCTCAAAGCTCAAATCGCCAACATCCGTCAAGCGGGGAATCAATCCGTTCAGGTCGGCCTTTTTCATGAAGAGCCTGAAATATAGAGGAGCGAAATATAGGAAATAGCCCAGTACCTGAACATGTGCATGTGAGGCTACGCTCCGGGGCCTCCGCACCCACGCCCGACGGCTTTTTGCAGCTCTGGCTGCCCTGCTCTCCGCGGCAGGCGGCCGTCGGCCGCGCAAAAAATTAAAATATATCGAATTTAATTTTATCTGTTATTTAGTCAATTTTTTACCCGCCCAGTGGTTTTTCAACTGCAACTCAGGCTTCTTGCTGGCTGATTTTATGCTTCTAGTCTTATTGGAGCCTCTTTGGACGCTTGATCCGAAATAGCCGATGAGTGCATTTAGCTGTGTACCTGTTTAGCTCCCTCCAGTAATTTGCCGGACAATACACTTTGCCGGACTATTTGTTTTTTCAATTTTTCTGAAACTCTTGTGTTGGCTTCGCCCTACTCCTGGTACTATTGTCAGTCCTTGGTACTCCACGACTGGAGGGCATAGCCGTAGTAGCTCCCTATCGTCGCTACGAAAACTATGGGTCAAAAACAAAATGTCCGGCAATGTGAAAAGTCCGGCAAAGAACTTAATAATTAGTCTCAAGCTGAATCCTCCAGCTAAGTGCAACGTACTGGGACTGGAGGGGGCTCAGATTTCCAAAATCATGAGCACTCTCAGACATACTGCAGTGCACATATAAGGCGGCGACATTGCGCAACATTGTCACGTAGGATGCAAATAATGAGTGGTTTACTTGATGAGGAGAATTGGCGTTCTGTTTCTACAGCAAGCATCCGATTGGGTCGCTTGGCGCTGTCTCCGAAGTGGAGCTGTTCCAGCTGCACTTTTCTTTCTGACTCTCCTGCAGAATCTGCTCTTCACGCAATACTTCTCAATCACCTTTCAATCACTTTACAACTCCCGAATCCGGCATGGCAAAGTTCGCCCAGTGCTCAAAAAACCTCAAGGCATTCACCCTTCAAACTTCGAGTGCCAGAGCAGCAGTAGGATTGAATGAGATAGTGCAGATTCTTTGCTAGAGTCCAAAATTAGAAAGCCACTTGCAATATTGCTGCTCACAGCAAAAATACTGTAGAGTCTTGCGCAAATTAGGAGCCGCAGAAATAGAGGGATTGGGCGCAACACTCTTCACTCAAATGTTTCAATCCGGCCAGGAGCAAAAGTGCTCTACGAAGTATGGGGTAAATAATTGGTTGATTTTATTTTATCGAAGTTTTCCTGTCAATATTGTGTTTCTAAGAAAAGGCAACTTGTCGCCGCAAGGAGTCGCATAAATTGTTTTATTGAAGCAGAGCCCAGTACCTGGAGGTGCACATCGTGCACTGCTTCCAGCTACGACCTTTCCGGTGCTCCGCCTGTCTACAAACCTACAGTGACAAGAGCAATGCCCGCAAGCACCGACGAAGTTCCAGGGCATGCAGGTGCCATCCTGTTGGCTTTCGTCCAACGTTGAGGTCTTTTCTTGCAGCGAAGCTAGCGTAACCCTTGACGAGCCAAAGTGAGCATGAAGCAATCGTGCGAGGAGAGGATTTCGCAAATTGCTTTGGAATTGATAACACATTATTTGGAAAGGATTTACAGGATTTATCTAGACTTTTAAATTTGAAGTTAAAAATATATTTTTTGTTAAATTATGTCCTAAACACCGCTTTATCGTCATGCAAGGAACACTAACCATTCTTTTAAAATGCATGCCATAAATGGAGCTAAAATTTCAAATTCAGTTATATTTATTTTCAAAATCTTTAATACAATCACAATGTATCGTTCGCGAAGAGGATTTGGATGAACTGAGGGAAACTAAATTGGGGTTTTTTTTTTGTTCTTTTAGGGAGTGAAAAATGGCGATTCTTCTCCAAAGGCTGGCGATCGGGCTCATCAAGTGACTGATGTAGAGTCGTTACATATTGAGGACAAATGCACACAGGTTCAATGTTTCTTGCAAACCACGGTCCTTTGCAGTCTGAGCATCAATCTGGATCTGTTTAGTATGTCAATAAATAAAAACTCTTTTTTAAATATTTGCTAATGTTTAGTTCGTTCATTTGTTATTTATTAGGACCTTACTGCTGAAAGTATCATATGAATCTTTATCGAATGCTTCACTGTAAAATACAGCAACATTGTGCAGCAGACAACTGCGATGAACAATGGAGGAAGTCGCAAGATTCTCTTTCAAGAGTGTCCTTGTTAATAAATTATCAATATTACTATAGTCTAGATACAATCGGCAGGCCAAATGTGGGGGTCTCTTTTTCTCAAAAATTTGCAATTTACTTGAGTAAAAAGTAAAGGAAATACATTTTATACTAGTGGAATCTGCTGCTTGGACATTTGCATTTTGCTTTTGGGGCGCAGTTCAGTGTCTCTTTCCATGTGCTGCTCAAAAACAAAATGCAGATGACGCAGCAGATATTTCCATTAGTATAAAAATGTATTTCCTTTACTTTTTACTCTTTAGTCAATTTGTAATTTTGGAGAAAAGAGACCCACATTTTGCCTGCCCATTGTATCAGATATTTCTTCCACTTTTTAGATAGTATAAAATTTATAAATACAAATTTTATAATGTTGGTTACATATTTAACTAATATTTTATTGGATAAATAAAATAAATAATAAACAAAAACTTTTAAAAAAAAATTTTCAAATCGGAAATTACAATGCAAATTCATTGGCAAACATA
The DNA here is from genome assembly GCA_030248095.1 of Ptycholaimellus sp. GST1_10. NCBI lineage: Eukaryota > Metazoa > Nematoda > Chromadorea > Chromadorida > Chromadoridae > Ptycholaimellus > Ptycholaimellus sp. GST1_10. The sequence goes on from JASANA010010426.1 coordinate 4,202, forward strand.
AAATTTTTTTGATAAATTTTCTTAGTATTATGTTTAGGAGAATCGATTTTTGGGAAAAAAATAGTTTTAACATTAGGCCTTCCGATGATACCTAGTTGTTTTCTCAACTTTAAACAGACAAAAAATAAAAAATTAAGCTTTAGAAGGATTCGAACCTGCCAGGTTCATTCATCTGACCAATCGCGTACACCACTATATGCACTGGGGCGATATGCCACCTCAGCCCCAACTTCAGATTTATCAATAAATGACTACATGATGAAGCCCAGTGACCGGGGGGCAGGGGGCGGGGAGAGAATGAATACCTACGTCATCGTTTAATTTAATAGATGCGGAGAAGAAGAAGGAGGAGGAGGAGGAGGAGTAGTAGTTCTGACAAATGGCTTCTCCCAAACTCCACGAGGATAGGAGTCTGCAACTTTTCAGCGATTTCTTGCGTGTTTGCTTCGTCAATTTCACCATGCTCTTTCCAATGCAAAAAGAATTAGAAAGATTTGACCTCACCTGTGACGTTAAAAGGCTAGAGCCTTATCAAGGAAACATCAAGCAATAACCCTTGAAAACATACACCTCCGTCGAAAAGAGGGGCCGGGCGCTGACGGTTCGCTTTGCTTCCTCGCGCCAGCCCAAGACGCCAACATGCAACTTACTGCCAAAAAATTGATTCAATAGATATGATTTTTTCTCTGAAATTTAGATGCATCAACTTAAGGCATAGGCATAGGCCTGATGTAGGCATAGGATTTAACAAAACAAATAAGCAAAACAGATATGGTGACTTTGAATTCTGATCAGTTTAAATTTGCGTCCTTATTTTCAACCATCCCTCCATATTGATCCTTACGTTCAAACCTTACTTCTCACATACTTCCAAACATGTTTCTTGTAGCTTGTTTAATGATCTACCTTTTTCTCGTTGTCCAATGGTGAAAGTTAGGCAATTCTTCTTGAAGATTTTCAGATTGAAAATTTAGGAAAATTATACTTTCAGGCTGCGCCTGCGGCACAACGATTGCTGTCATTCCAATTTGCCAGCAAATGGGCTTATTCTCTCTTACCAGGTTATTTTAGTTTTAACATCGTCAGATGCTGAGTAAAATCAAAATCATCGCTCATCAAAATAGAATTTCGCTTCAAAAATTACAGCTCTGTTTCAGCATTTTTTCACGGTGCCTTCACGCCACCTCACATCCTTTTTAATTTTTCAGATGCCAACTCAACTTCGAATCTTTCAGTTCAATACCATATCTGGCTCTAGTCGGCTTGAAAAAAAAAATGAAGTACGATGCTCAAGGATGCCCTAACAGATACTCTTCTAACTTGCGCTGCACCTACATGGTTCGTGGAGAGGCTGGTACGACACTTAGGTTTTAGTTTCGAAAGCTCAACTTGGGTGAAAGGTACTCATGGCTATTTACGACGGATTATGGAAACTGCTTGGGATTGAACACGATCGAAATTACCGTTTGAAACCTGCCCCTTTTCAACTGCATAGTTATGCCGAGAGACTTTTGAGTCTACAAGTTCAATTTTCCGTCCATTTCACGAGTGGTCGAATTAATCAACAGGCATCGTAACGTTTCATAAACTTCCAAATTTCAATATGGTTCGTTTGTAGGACTTTTGTCCCAGCTCAAAAACGGCTGCTTCATTTAGTTTTTTTTAAATTTTATGTCATTTAGTTTTTTGCATTGTTAGCATGGAGGATGATAACCTTCACCTTAACCCTTGTTCAATACTTGATCGCCAAAACTTGAATGTTTTGGTTTTAAATTTTTATAACATTTCAATATGCAGGTTTTGAGTCTTGAACGCTTATATTCACACTTCCAAGAAGTCTCAGAATACTGCCTAAAATTAAAAAACAAAGGTTTAAAATTCACCAACCTTTTTAAAAACCAAAAAAGGTGACAATCATTCAATTGAGTAAAAAAGGCTGGCAAATTCGTAACGGGGATTGATGGAGGGCAGGATTGGTTGTACTGCTGGCAGATGTTTCCGGACCAGCAAGGGGGGGCACGAACACTGAAACCAGCCATGCGAAGCCACCTCACATCTTCCTCCGTTCAGGCAGGGCGAGTCATTGGCACATAGACCCTTGCATTTGTACATAATGCCCGCCCTTCAGTTTGATTATGCTATGGGTTTATCAATTTTGCTCAATTTCAGAGCCAAGAAAAGGTCAGGTCTTTAATGAAAGGTTGGTGAACAATTTTTAAACCTTTGTTTTTTAATTTTAGGCAGTATTCTGAGACTTCTTGGAAGTGTGAATATAAGCGTTCAAGACTCAAAACCTGCATATTGAAATGTTATAGAAATTTTAAAACCAAAACATTCAAGTTTTTGAGCAATTTGAGTCTTGAACAAGGGTTAAGGTGAAGGTTATCATCCTCCATGCTAACAATGCAAAAAACTAAATGACATAAAATTTAAAAAAAACTAAATGAAGCAGCCGTTTTTAACTAGAACAAAACTTCCTAAACGAAGACATCTTGAAATTTGGAAGCTTATCGATAACCAGATGCCTGTATTTGAATTAGATCGACCACTCGTGAAATGGACGGTGAAAAATGAACTTGTAGACTCAAAAGTCTCTCGGCATTGGCTGTGTGCAGTTGAAAAGGGGCGGTTTTAGAAAACAGTTCTCAGTTGATAGTGTTGAACTTGCCAAGCAGTTTCCATAATCCGTCGTAAATAGCCATGGAGTCCTTTTCACCCAAGTTGAGCTTTAGAAACTTCAACGTAAGTGTCGTACCAGCCTCTCCACGAACCATGTAGGTGCAGCGCAAGTCTGGACAGTATCTGTTAGGGCATCCTCAAGCACATAATTACTTAACTTTTCAAACCAACTAGAGCCATATATGATCTGAAACTGAAAGATTGGAAGTCATATTGGCGTGAAAATTTGAAAAGGCTCTGAGGTGGCGTGAAAGCACCGTGAAAAAATGCTGAAACAGAGCTGTAATTTTTGAAGCGAAATTCAGTTTGGGGAGCGATAATTTTGATTTTCGAGCATCTGACGATGTTAAAACTAAGTGACCTGGTGAGAGAAATAAGCCCGTTTGCTGGCCAATTGGAATGGCGGCAATAGTTGTGCCGCAGGAGCAGCCTCAAAGTACAATTTTCTTAAATTTTCAATCAAAATCTAAGAAGGATCCATACTTTCAGCATTGGACCTCGAAAAAAGGTAGATCATTAAACAAGCTCCCAGAAACATGTTTGGAAGTATGTGAGAAGTAAGGATTGAACGTAAGGATCGATAGGAGGGATGGTTGAAAATAAGGACGCAAATTTGAACTGATCAGAATGAGAAAGTCACCATCTGTTTTGCTTATTTGTTTTGTTAAATCCTATGCCTACATCAGGCCTATGCCTATGCCTTAAGTTGATGCATTAAATTTCAAGAAAAAATCATATCTATTGATCGATTTTTTGGCATCAGTTGCATGTTGGCGTCTTGGGCTGGCGCGAGGGAGCAAAGCGAACCGTCAGCGCCCAGCCCCTCTTTTCGACCCAGGTGTATGTTTTGAGGGTTATTGCTAGATCTTTATTTTGATAAGGCTCTAGCTCGTCACAGGGAGGTTCAATCTTTCTAATTCTTTTTGCATTGGAAAGAGCATCATCAAATTGACCAAAACTCGCGAGAAATCGCTGAAAAGTTGCAGAATTGTAGTAAAGTTTGTAAAAAACCATTTGTCCGAACTCCTACTCCTCCTCCTCCTCCTCCTTCTTCTTCTCCGCATCTATTCAATGGACGATAGTAGGTATTCATTTCGTCCCCCCGCCCCCTGCCCCCGGTCACTGGGCTTCATCATGTAGTCATTTATTGATAAATCTGAAGTTGGGCTAAGGTGGCATATGCCCCAGTGGTGTAGTGGTGTACGCGATTGGTCAGATGAATGAACCTGGCAGGTCTCGAATCCTTCTCAAGCTTAATTTTTTATTTTTGTCTTTTTAAAGTTGAGAAAACAACTGGTATCATTGGAAGGCATAATATAAAGCTCTATTTTTGCAAAAATCGATTCTCCTAAACATAATCTAAGAAAATTTCTCAAAAATTTTTATGTTTGCCAATAGATTTGCATTGTAATTTCCGATTTGAAATTTTTTTTTAAAGTTTTTGTTTATTATTTATTTATTTATCCAATAAAATATTTGTTAAATATGTAACCAATATTATAAAATTTGTATTTATAAATTTCATACTATATTAAAAGTGGAAGAAATATCTGGTTCCATCGGCAGGCCAAATGTGGGTCTCTTTTCTCCAAAATTTGCAATTGACTCGAGTAAAAAGTAAAGGAAATACATTTTATACTAGTGGAATCTGCTGCGTCATCTGCATTTTGTTTTTGGGCGCGCATGGAAAGAGACACTGAACTGCGCCCCAAAAACAAAATGCAACTGTCCAAGCAGCAGATTCCACTAGTATAAAATGTATTTCCTTTACTTTTTACTCGAGTCAATTGCAAATTTTGGAGAAAAGAGACCCACATTTGGCCTGCCGATTGTATCAGATATAGTAATATTGATAATTTATAACAAGGACACTCTTGAAAGAGAATCTTGCGACTTCCTCCATTGTTCATCGCAGTTGTCTGCTGCACAATGTTGCTGTATTTTACAGTGAAGCATTCGATAAAGATGCATATGATATTCACATAAGATTCTAATAAATAACAAATGAACGAACTAAAATAACAAATATTTAAAAAAATTGTGGAATTTCGCTAAACGGATCAGATAGATGCTAGACTGCAAAGGACCGTGGTTTGCAAGAAACATTGAACCTGTGTGCATTTGTCCTCAATATGTAACGACTCTACATAGTCACTTGATGAGCCCGATTGCCAGCCTTTGGAGAAGAATCGCCATTTTCAATCCCCTAAAGAACAAAAAAAAACCCCCAAATTTAGTCCCTCAGTTCATCCAAATCCTCTTCGCGAACGATACATTGTGATTGTATTAAAGATTTTGAAAATAAATATAACTGAATTTGAAATTTTAGCTCCATTTATGGCATGCATTTTAAAGAAATGGTCAGTGTCCCTTTGCATGACGATAAAGCGGTGTTTAGGATATTTTAAAACAAAAAATATATTTAACTTCAAATTTAAAAGTCTAGATAAATCCTTTAAATCCTTTCCAAATAATGCTATCAATTCCAAAGCAATTGCGAAATCCTCCTCGCACGATTGCTTCATGCTCACTTTGGCTCGTCAAGGTTACGCTAGCTTCGCTGCAAGAAAAGACCTCGAACGTTGGACGAAAGCCAACAGGATGGCACCTGCATGCCCTGGAACTTTGTTGGTGCTTGCGGGCATTGCTCTTGTCACTGTAGGTTTGTAGACAGGCGGAGCACCGGAAAGGTCGTAGCTGGAAGCAGTGCACGATGTGCACCTCCAGGGACTGGGCTCTGCTTCAATAAAACAATTTATGCCACCTCGGCGACAAGTTGCCTTTTTCTTAGAAAACACAATATTGACAGGAAAACTTCGATAAAATAAAATCAAACGAGCTCATTACCCATACTTCGTAGAGCACTTTTGCTCCTTGCCGCATCGCAAACATTTGAGTGAAGATGCTGCGCCCAATTCCTCTACTCTCCTGCGGCTCTGAATTTGCGCAAGACTCACAGTATTTTTGTGAGCAGCAATAGATTCCGCAAGTGGCTTTTTAATTTTGGACTCTAGCAAAGAATCTTCTGCACTCATCTCATCGAATCCGGACTGCTGCTCTGCACTCGAAAGTTTGAAGGGTGAATGCCTTGAGGTTTTTTGAGCACTGGGCGAACTTTGCCATGCCGGATTCGGGAGTTGTAAAGTGATTGAAAGGTGATTGAGAAGTATTGCGTGAAGAGCAGATTCTGCAGGAGAGTCAGAAAGAAAAGTGCAGCTGGAACAGCTCCACTTCGGAGACAGCGCCAAGCGACCCAATCGGATGCTTGCTGTAGAAACAGAACGCCAATTCTCCTCATCAAGTAAACCACTCATTATTTGCATCCTACGTGACAATGTTGCGCAATGTCGCCGCCTTATATGTGCACTGCAGTATGTCTGAGAGTGCTCATGATTTTGAAGATATAGACCCCCTCCAGTCCAGTTGGCTTGCACTTAGCTGGAGGATTCAGCTAAACGGTGTCAGTTCTTTGCCGGACTTTTCACATTGCCGGACATTTTGTTTTTGACCCATAGTTTTCGTAGCGACCGATAGGGAGCTACTACGGCTATGCCCTCCAGTCGTGGAGTACCAAGGACTGACAATAGTACCAGGAGTAGGGCGAAGCCAACACAAGAACTTCAGAAAAATTGAAAAAACAAATAGTCCGGCAAAGTGTATTGTCCGGCAAAGTACTGGAGGGAGCTAAACAGGTACACAGCTAAATGCACTCATCGGCTATTTCGGATGGAGCGTTAAAGAGGCTCCAATAAGACTAGAAGCGTAGAATTGGCCACCGAGAAGCCTCCGTTGCAGTTGAAAAACCACTGGGCGGGTAAAAAATTGACTAAATAACAGATAAAATTAAATTCGATATATTTTAATTTTTTTTTGCGCGGCCGAAGGCCGCCTGCCGCGGAGAGCAGGGCAGCCAGAGCTCCGGAGGCCGTAGGGCATGGGTGCGGAGGCCCCGGAGCGTAGCCTAGCATGCGTTGGTCAGCTCCTGGGCTATTTCCTATATTTCGCTCCTATATTTTCAGGCTCTTCATGAAAAAGGCCAACCTGAACGGATTGATTCCCCGCTTGACGGATGTTGGCAATTTGAGCTTTGAGATTGTGGCGCTTGGTGCCCGCTATGCGAGTGCGAAAGAGCTGGGCCTCCTGTCCACCGTGGCTTTGCCGCACACTACCCGTCTTCTGTACCAGCACTGGAACACTCTCATCCTGACAAATCCATCACCTACTCCGAGGTGACTCGAAGGGATACAATCAACTTCAGGGCCAGGGCAGGAAGGAATGGTGATGGTCATGATGACAGGGCAGGCAACTTCCTTCCCTCCCTCCTCAGAAGCCTTCCTGGTCCGCCGGCACCTAACAGTGCAGCGCCCATATGCCTGGTCTCCATCGTACCCTTCCGCTCTGTCAAGTTCTCTGTTCAAGAAACCTAGTAAGGACATCAGGAACATGAACTTAAGCTGAAAGTAGGTGGCGCCGCGGTTGAGCTGGCAGTAGGGGTTGATTTTCTCAGCCTCGTCCAAAAGGAGATGCCGCCAGAGGCTGTCCTTGGGACGACGGTAGCCCAGCTTTGCCATGCGCCCATGCTTCAGCCTTTCTGCTGATGATTCTAAAACAACGCCTCTTAGGTAAAACACTCTCTTCCAAAGGATCTACTAACCTATTTGACGCCACTGCTCAATGGACAGCTGGAAGGTGGCCTCACTAGGAACAAGATCCTCCTGAATGGTCTCGCCAGGGGGTTCGGATTGGCTCTGCAGTGGCGCAAGACTCACAGTGTCTTCGTGAGCGGCAATCGATTCCGCAAATGGCTTTTTCGTTTTACGTTCTATTAATGAATCATCTGCGCTCACTTCATCGAATCGAGACTGTTGCTCTTCACCCGAAAGTTTAAAAGATGAATGGCTTGGGGCTTTTTGAGCACTGGTCAAACTTGTTCCCCATGCTGGATTTGGGCGTTGTAGGGAAATTGAAATGTGATTGAGAAGTATTGCGTGAAGAGCAGATTCTGAAGGGGAGTCCGAAAGGAAGGTGCAGCTGGAACAGATCCATTTCGGAGACAGCGCCAAGCGACCCAATCGGATGCTTGCAGTTGAAATAGAACGCAAGTTGCTCTCACCAAGGAAACGGTCCAGGTCCATTGTTTGCCCCCTTCGTGACAATGTTGCAAAATCAACGTGGCATCCTTGTGCCGTTTTGATGCCTTATATTTGCATTGCAGTTTTTGTGAGTGTACTTGTATCTGATACCATCGGCAAGCCAAATGTGGCTCTTTTCTCCCAAAGATTCGATTACCCCGAGTTCAAAGTCAAAGAAATACATCTAATACTAGTAATACTAATACTCTCGATTTGCAGGAGGCCTTGGAGGAGGTGCAACGGGAGAAGCAGCATCTGGTGCTGGTGGTTCGGCCGGTTTAGGAGATGGAGAAGAGGGACCTGGAGGGCTGCTCAAAGCTGGGCGAGGACGCCAAGTTTCGAGTCGACCTAAGCTTAACGGTTTCTATTTCAAGACGAAAACTCTGATCGTATTGTTCGTCCTAGGAAAATCACTGAATTCACTAGAACAATGAAACATCAGCTAAATGAGTGAATAGGAAGAAGGATTACCAGCAGGACGCCGATTTGGAGATGGACAAGCGCGTCCGCTCTTTCGAAGCTCATCTGGCCTTTCAAATGGTTCTGCCTGCCGTTCATTGTGCTAGTTTTGGATGAAATTCGAAGAGTAGCCAGTTTGCTGGGCAATATTTGGCAATATTTGCTCTAGTTTCGTCGTGATATTGAGGACCTGTAGCTTTGCTACAACTCTCCAATATCGTTAATAAATGCAAAAGTTGCAAATGATGGAATTTAAATTTTAACTTTTATAATAATATTATATTTATCTATCAAATGTGCCACCTTAACGATACGTGTCCCGTTTCTTCAGTTTCTTCAGTGTAATTCAGCTGCTCTAGTTCTAGTTCCTGTTATTCCTGTTCCCTTTTGGCAAATACTCGTCCGCAATCTAAGATCGTTTTTTTGCTTCGTCAAAACCATCATACAGTCTTTTACATCTAAATTTTGCAAGGCACAAACTGAAAAAAATATCAAAAGCCTCCCATCACTTGAGGCTGAGCATGCGAAGACCGCTGCTGTCGGTGGAAGCACGGCAGTGTTTCAGCAGCAGACTCCCCAGAGTCTTCTTGTCCCCAGCCAAGTCCGCCAGATACGCTGTCAACTCTGCCTCCGGCCATCGCGCCCCGCTCGTGGAAGAGTTTCTCCAGCCTTCCAATTCTTTGGCCTTTCGTCTAGTCATTCTATTTGGATGAAAGAGCTGAATGAGGCTAGGATAGGAAATGAGTAGAGAGCTGAACCGAGCTTTCGGCTCTTCCGGCAACTCGCTGACGGGGAAGTAGCGAATGTTGCGCCGCTCCCCTTCACCTTCTACCAAGGCCACATCCTGCAGTTAAGGCTTATGTTTCATAGGACAAAGGCTTTGAGTCTGAAAGAATCAATGGCTAAGACAAAGATCCTCAAGTCATCAAAAACTCAAAGGCAAAAGGCAAACTGAACAAGGATCAGCTCGGGGTGAACGCCGATGGGGAGGACGCCACGCCAGGTCTCCATGAAGTCTTCAAAGCGGTAGCACTGCGCCAGACGTAGAGTCGATTCGCCCACCAGTTTGGCCACCTTCTTCCATCCCCAGACACCAGCTGCCATCGTCTCAAAATCATGCCACATCCTCTAGACCGAAACGGCATCTCTCGCTAAAATCATGCAGTGATAAGGGTGTAGGAAAAGGCAGCTGCAAATGTCTTTGAATTGGAATCAACCCTTCTTGGATGCAAACATGGCAAGGAACTTGGCCAGCCAGGCTGGGGGCGGCGAGTGGAGGAGGTCGGAAACTGCCTTCTCCTCCAGCCTCTCAGGATTCAGTTTACAACGAGAAGGTAGTAAAATGTTGGGCGGACAGTGGGGATGAGGGAACTCATTGGCGTCGCAGGCGTCCAGCAGTTCACTCATGAGACTGTGCAGCGAGTCTGCGTCCATCCATCGATAGCCCCCTTAAGAGAGGGTGTCTGTAAGGCTGAAAAATCATTTGGAAACGTGTTTTGAGTTGAATTCAGGGGATGAAAGGGCTACTGGGGAAGGCATCACTGGGAAATGAAAACCGTTTGTGCCAATTCGCTTTTTTTCCAAGAAATATGACCCATTGCTCCAGAGAAGTGGGACCAAGAAGTGGCCCTTTTTTGGCCCTTTTTGGTTTAGCTTCACATAATGACTTGTTTCTTGAGTTCAAGACCCATTTAAAAAATTTCAAAGGCACCATCTTGAAGCTGAGGATTTGTTCTTTCATGTGTCTTTGGTAAAATCTACTATTTTAAGAGGTTTTTAGGTCATAAATGAGCCAAATATGTCAAAAAAGTGAAATAGCGAAATGTAAAAAAATATGGTTTTTAGCTTTTTTCTCAAAAATTTTAGGCAAACTCTACCCACGGGAACCCCATTTCTTTAATTTTCAGGTATTTTTACCCCTAGGGCAACTGCTCTTCACTCCCAACTCTCTGACCGAGTAATTCTATTCAAGGTTGAA
>JASANA010010427.1:0-18376 GCA_030248095.1 Ptycholaimellus sp. GST1_10
GAGGGGGGTAGAGAGATGTAATTTGTTTATTAGCATAATTCACATCAAACAATGGAGTGACAGTTTCAATTGTATCAGCTGCTTAGGGTAGTATCATGTTAAGCTGAAAACGTGCTAATCTTCTTCGTCTTAGTCTCTGGCGATGGTCTGCGCTGTGGTGTCTGAGCTCTTAATGCCTGCTGGACACGTATTAGCAACTCTCACAGGCCCAATTGTTGAGTGCGTGGCGAAGTGGACGAAATAAAGTCGAGTACCTTCAAACCAGAAAAATTGGAGGAGCGTTGAGGCCACGCACTGATCGTCTGTTGCTCGTGCGGTGCTTGCTGGATTTGTGTGCACAGTGATCTTGTCTCGTCCCTTCTCGTTACTGGCTCTCGTCTGATCTTCTGTCCTCTGCAACCTTGCTGACGGCAGATCTGCTCTTCGAAAAGTGAAATTTGAAATTTGAAATTAAGGACTATATATTGCTTAGTTGTAAATGACAGACGTGACCTTGCTTAAACCTGTGTCTCTTATAGTGCTGAATAGTTGTGGATATGTTCTATTTAGGCGTCTTATGACATTGCATAGTTCCCCTTGCTGATAACCTCTCAGTTTCATGGTGGCGACGAGTAAGCTGAAATTCAGTCGCAGGTCTTCCCATTCTGTGCAGATCCTGCAGAAGCGGAGTGTCTGGCTGAAGAACGTGTTGAGACCTAGCTGAATCGGCTGGTTGCTCTGCTTATCCGGGAGGCTGATTACCTCGAACCTAAAGCTTCATCTTTTGTCATATACTCGTCTACCTCTGCCTTCTGCATCTATCTCCAAGTCCAGAAAGTGAATTGACCCTTCGTTGACCCTGTCGAAGTTCAGCGGTAATGAAGCTGGGTAGATGTCTTTGGCGGTCGTTTCCAGCAGTTCCCCTTTGAAGCACAGGATGTCATCGATGTACCGTCTCGTCCCTCTAAGCCTTTTGGCAATGCTTAAGTTAGCTTGTTTGGTCAGATAGTTGTATTCGAGTTTCAACAGGACTAGGTCAGCAATCAATGGACTACAACTTGTTCCCATGCTCACCCCCAGAGTCTGCCTGAAAATTAGTCCCGAGTATTCAATGTAGGCTTCCTCTATGACCAGCCGTGTCATCTCTCTGACCTCTGCCTCGCAGTAACTGGCTGACGCCCGCTCTTCCGAGTTGTGCATGTAGGCTGTCTTTGCCTTCGAGATGTATTTTGAACGTCTGAAAACAATTTCCAGGATCTCAAACAGTGCTCTCAGTATTAGCTCATGCTCAAGCACCGTGAATAGGGTGCTGAAATCGGCTGTAACCATCGACTCGTTGGGTCTTCCTTTTCCTGTTCGCAGAAGGTGAATGATCTCGTTGCTGTTTTTGATGCTCCACCAGACGTCGATGCCTCTTCTTTCGCTCACGCTCTTGCAGTATCTTTCCCAGTTTGCCTTCACGCAGGTGTAGATACTCGTCAGCTTCAGTCCTAGACTCCTCAGCGAGCTCTTCTTAGCGCCCGCGATGAATCTTGCTCCGATTGGGTTCTTGTGGAACTTTGGAGACATCCATATGGCTGGAATGGTGCGTTGGTCCGCTTCTAATTCTCCTAGTCCTGTCCGTAGCAGTATTTCTTCTTGGGATTGTAGCAGTGCATCCTTTGTTTGATCGCGAAGTGGTTGGTATGTCCTGTTCCCTGTAAACTGAATGTTCCCATTAGGCAATAATTCCACTCCCATTTCCTCGTTCATGCGGATCAGATAGAATTTCTTACAGCAGATGGCTATATTATTGGCTGCCTTGTCAACTGGAGTGACGACGTAGTCTCGATGTAGCTTCTTTAGCGCTTGCATGAACTTCTTTCCTGTATCTAGTTGGCTTCTGCCCGACGATTCTTTGATGGATTTTCTCAGGCGTTCGTAACTGCTATTTAGCTCGTTCATCAGGACCGTGTAAGCCATTCTCGCTTCATCATCTGAAAGCTTCCTTTCCCCTGCAAGCCACCCTATCCAGGCGAATATGGCTTCTGCGCCGCTTTTTCGTGCTTCGTCCAGCCCCCCTCCATTGTGTGGCCTGAATTTCAGTCCCTTTTCAAAAAGTTTTCTCAGGTTCACATCGATCCAGTTCAGGTCCCCTGTAAGAATGTGACCACGCTCGTTCTTCAGTCCGTCATCGAAGCGCTCGCAGGTGCAAGGTCTGTTCAGGATCTTCTTCATCTCCTCCTCGTCCAGCTCCTTCAGGAATCTCGAGTAGTTCAGTGCCACCGATCCTAGTTGCTCTGGAAGCGAATTAGTGAACCTAGTATCTTTCACCAAATTGCTATCTATCCCAAGTCTAGTTTTACATCGTGAAACGATTCTCCTCGCACTTAAAGCTACGCTCCACTCATTGCAATACTCTTCTCTGATAGAGATACCGGGTAGCAGCTTTTTCTTACGAATTTGGAACAGCTTCATTCTCGAAGTGGCGTAGCTGGTCACTAGCTGGTACAGGCTGAAGCTCTGCTCGTCCGCCTTGTCTCGCAGATCTCTCACTAGTCGTTTCAGCTCGATGTTCTTCATGCCTTCCAGTGTACGATAGACCTCCTTTCTCCTGAAGTCTAGTTCTAGCAGTTGCAATGAAGTACACTCCATATCCTGATCTGAAGAAAGGATGTTCTCTTCACCTTTTCGTCTGCCACGCTTTTTGCAATCGCCTCTTGTCGTAGCTCGTGCAGGTCTCATATGGAACCACAGGCAGTTCTTCCTATCGACCGGATCTGTTGTTGTGCCGATTGTTCCATAGCCTGTAATGTTTGTATTCAGTCCCCATGGCCACACTGTGTTCAGTCCTAGGATCCAGAGCTGCTCCCTCTCCTCGACGGCTCTGCTGTTGGTAACTAGCTCAGCATCAGTTATCACATCTAGAATTTTGGTTTTCGGTTGAACCGGTCTACCGTGGGCAGTCGAAAAGTGCTTGTAGACGATGGTGTCGATGTCGCCCTTGATGATATTTCTTCTATGTTCCCTCATTCTGTCTTTCGCTCTCTGGGTCATCAGCCCCACGTATTTCATGTCGCAGCCTGCTACTGGACATTCTAGTGCATAGATGACGTTTCTGGTGTCGCAGCCGACTCCTGGGTCGATATTGCAGCGTATCTTCTTCCAGCTGTTGCTTTGTTCAATCCAGTGCTGGTTGCTAGCCCACGTCTCGCATGTTCCGCATCTGGAGCATTTCCTAGCTGAAACCAAATCCTCACTCGCATTTCCAACACTTATTGTTCCATCCAGGTTATATAGGCTATCGGCTTTCACCTGTCTAGCAGATGGCTGTGCAGATGCCACGGCGTGCTGAGGATCTTGTCTCGCATTTTCTCGTGGCTCTTCTACTGTACTCCTCCTTCTTCTGAGTCGTCCCTGCCACCTGTTGACTGGTTCTACCGGCCCTGAGACAGCTTGCAACCCCCGGGCCAGCTGGTGAGGTTGAGTAAGGGTTCCCGTGGCAGATGAACGAGCCCATAGGCTCTCGTCTGATACGGGGAAAGGCGAATTATTATTTGTTGTATTCATGATGGGTTTTTGGTGTTTTATCGCCCACACCACGGGCATGTATCTATGTCTACTTCGATATATAACTATACCCAGGGATATTACTAACCCCTGGTTAAAAGACACTCAATGCAGTTTTCGATTTGTTAGGTGTTACCTCATAGAAAAGTTGGGTAACTCTGTTTTGGCTCTTCTTCTGTAGCAGAAGGGTTTGTTACGCCGGCTGCCTGCGTCCTCTCCATCCTGCGGCTGAAAGTTGACCTACCGACGCAACAGATCTGTGGTCAGGAATTATATTTGCAGTGCCACTATTGTGGCGATTCGATTGGTATACAGTTTGTGGTCTATTGAGACTAAGAAATGCCAAAGAAGCGATAGGTGTAGAAGAATCGCAGTGGTGTCAGAAATGTTTTAGATAGAGCAGAAATCTAAAAAAGGGATTGCACAAGGCCTGCCAGAGGAATGGCGCAAGCGCCATGGGCCGTACAGCGCTTGCCTAGGCCCCACACCGTACGGCTCTCGCCTGGGTGTGTCCAATGACTGGGAGTATTCAATTGCATTTATTCATCGTCATGCACTTTCCGGCTCTCGCCTAAGTGCAGCATCGTACGGCTCTCGCCTGGATGCATTTGCTGAAAGAGGACGGACAAACACAGAAAAGAAAGAATGGCTTAGCTGTCGAAGAAAAGCGTCGTTTGGTAGTGAAGTTGGTTCCTTCTCGGCCGGCGGCGGAAAAGTGAGTGGGCAAGGTGATTTGTGTGCCGTGAACGGAGTTGGGCAGAAGAGGGGCGCATTCGCCGTTGATGCGAAAGGCGGGGCGTTAAGCAGGGCGAGCTTAGGCGCTTATCGCAATTGAGGATGGAGGGGGGTAGAGAGATGGGGGCTGGCAGCGAAGATCTTTGACAATTGACAATGGCCAATTACAAAGTCTGGCATCGAAGACGGATCGACGCTAGTAGCTGGCAGTTGAAGAGAAATTCAAAATCCTTTTCAGGATGATGAAATTCTGAAGACGACGCTGATGACGTCAGCATGAAAAGAAACTTTTCAGTTAATTTTAAATGCCCTGAAGCGAAGTCGACTGTTGTCTTGATCGTCGGCGTTCAATGATTTCATAAAATCCGCAAGGATAAAATGAAATCATCGAAAAGGAGATGCTGATTGAAGAGAACTTTTCAGTTTGCTTCAAGACCCTTAGTGGCAGCGGATTACGGTAGCAAGTGTGCCGTGTGACGTCAGAGTTTCCTGTTTACTGCCCGAAAATGGCGTGATGTCTGGAAACTCGGCGCTGCGATGTTGCTGATGAAGAACGGACATTGAAAAGAGACTTAAAAGTCAATTTTCAATTCCAAGCAGCGTAGTCGCAGTTGCAGTTGCTGCCGCATAGAAGTTCACGAGGCCGGCTCTGGCTGAGTGAAGTTCTGGGCTGCAGGGTGTCCTGTCCGGTGGCGAAGCGAAGTCCGGCATTGAAGGCTGGGCTCGATTCGCTGTCCTGGCTCTGGTAGATCGGTGACTGGGGCCTTTGACTCGATCGCTGCTGATGGCAGGTGGCGAAATCCAAAGGCCGGAAGTTGTTGTGGAAGCGGAAGTTGGCGGAAGCGGTGCCGGACATTGTAGTAGCATTGTAGAGGTGGTCGGTGGAGGTACAGAAAAGCTAACCACTCTCTGCTACCAAACGCTGTGGTGTTATACAGCAGGAACTTAGCCAGATTCTCTTTCATAGTCACAGGAAGGGAAGAGCCGCAGAGCGGAAACAGGTTAGGGCATCTCGGGGAAAATATACAGACTGAGCCCGGCCTCCCTTCCGCCCGCCTCCTCGACATGGGTCGACGAAACCGGCTTGGGAAACGTCACAGAAAGTGAGCCTCTCGTGATTTTTGGAAACACATTGCTGGATGTTCCGTGGAAAGCGCGCCCAGAATACAATGCAACTGTCCAAGCAGCAGATTCAACTAGTAGCAATTTTATTTCTCCGGGCCCGCTTTGCGATCAAAAATCTATTGTGTCGTGTTATCAATGATATCCTTATTCTTCCATTAATATTATTCACTCCCTCAGAAAGCAAAGAAATTTCAGCAGCCGAACAATCAGCAATGTTTTCACTTCTAGTTCTGGCAATGTGCATGGCAGCAATCTTCGGCGCACCCACCACCACCAATTCCATCAACTCCACCAGCTTCAGCAAGCCAAAAGAGGATGATGGATCGAATGTGGCACTTATCGTCGGTGCCACAGTAGGCGGCTTGGCAGCCTTCCTCCTCCTCATCCTACTCATCGTCTTCTGCTCTAGGCGACGTCGCAAGCCCCAGCAGAGTTTGCGCATCAATATTTCTATCATTTTTGAAAATATTTCTTTTCAGTAGAGGAGGTGGTGAACATCAAAGTCCAACCAAACTCCAGCTGCGACCCGCTGGCTCAGGCCGGGCCGGACCCTTCAGCTCTCTTTTTGTGACAATTTTAATGTAGGGTGTAAATGTGATGAATTCCTTATTTTTAGGTGACAAAGGGGCAGTGCGAACGACTGGGACGATGGTCACGAAGGATGTGAAGCCAGAAGAAGAGGCGGAGGGGAAGAAGAAGAAAGTAGAGGAGGAAGAGAAGGAGAAGAAAGCTAAGGAGGATGGGAAGGAGAATAAGACGGAAAAGGGCAAGCAGAAGGCGGAGGGAAAGGAGGAGGTGAAATCCGACATTGTGTGTGATCCTGGAAGCTTGCTTTGTTGTTAGTAGCAATTTTTTGTTTTTTTCCTATTAATCACATCTTCTTTCCCATTTAAAAAGCTGTATTGAATTTTGTTTTTGTAAAGTAAACTAATCTGGAATGCTAAAAGCTTGAGAGAATCTCTTGGAAGTCTTTTTTTAAATCCAGTTTTATATTTCACAAATTTATTTTTAAAAATCATGGGAGTCGTAGCATTTTTGATGTCAAGAAAAACCTACTCAATATTGCGTAAGTCTTCATAAAACAGACAATAAATTGGAAATTTTTAAGACAGCCTTTTTGATAGGATTGAGAATCGGTGGCACAAAAATTTTTGACCCCCCATTTTTATGATTGGATCTGAAAAAGGGATTACTTTTGTACTATGTCCTATAATGGGAGCGTTCAAAGTGCCTCCGTTGGCTCACAATCGCTAAATGTTTGAAGGTAGGTCGGCGCAGTAGGTCAAATCTGTGAATTTCAGACCAGCGTCACATAAATAGACTTAGCAACCTCAATTCTCAATGAAATCCAAAAATTCCAACTGTATGGCAACCCTAATGATCTAACGTACCTAGCCATATCTTTAAAATGCATATTTCTCAATGATTTTGGAATGCTACATCAGATCAAAAATGAAAATCGCGATATTTCAAATTTTCATTTTTTTCAAAATTGCTTGTTTTCAGTGTCTCAACGACCTAGGCCACTCTCAAAACTAGCATTTTCGCATTTCCCGTAAAATTTTGGTCCAGAAAATGCTTCAGGTTCTCCGATAAACTGCTGGCCTATTATGACTTTGCTCCAATTTATGTGAACACCTCTAGATATGCCCTATGTTATAACATAGGGCACTTTAGGTAAGACAAAATTTTGGCACTAAAAAACTTCCTGCTCATCAGGAAAACAATATTGCTCAATTTCCTCTTGTGAGCTAACGCCCTTAAGCCTTATGCAGGTATTTAGCAAGAAAAATTACTGGGTTTTAGTTTAAATACATGAAAAATTACCCAAAGCATGAGGGCAGGTCAAGAAATTGCCCTATGTTATAACATAGGGCAAATGTGACCAAAAAATTTTGTGTCTTGAATTTTGATTGCAATGGCCCAAATCGATCCTCTAGCTTCAAATACACTCAAAAATGTCATTTTAGAGCCAAAATTCCAAGTATTTAGAAACTTGACTTTTTCAAGATTTTTGGCTGATTTTGTCCGAAGCTAGGAAAAACTCAAAATAATGAGATTTTGAAATAATTTAAAATTGGGCTCAAAAATGACATTTTTGGGCGTATTTGAAGCTAGAGTATCGATTTGGGCCATTGGAATCAAAATTTAAGACACAAAATTTTTTGGTCACATTTGCCCTATGTTATAGCATAGGGCAATTTCTTGACCTGCCCTCATGCTTTGGGTAATTTTTCATGTATTTAAACTAAAACCCAGTAATTTTTCTTGCTAAATACCTGCATAAGGCTTAAGGGCGTTAGCTCACAAGAGGAAATTGAGCAACATTGTTTTCCTGAGGAGCGCGAAGTTTTTTGGTGTCAAATTTTTGTCTTACCTAAAGTGCCCTATGTTATAACATAGGGCATATCAAGAGGTGGTCACGTAAATTGGAGCAAAGTCATAATAGGCCAGCAGTTTATCAGAGTAGAGGATACATTTTCTAAACTAAAATTTCATGAGAAATTCAAAAATGCAAGTTTTGAGGCTGGCCGAGGTCGTTAAGTCACTGAAAACAAGCTTTTTTGAAGAAAATGAAAATTTGAAATTTTGCAATTTTAATTTTTGAGCAGATTAACCATGTAAAAAACATGGTTTATTTTGCAGTTAAAAGGCTTGGCTATCTACTCTAGATCAATAGCGTTACCATACAGTTGGAATTTTTAGATTTCATTGAATATTGAGCTTGCTGGATCTATTTTTGTGACGTAGGTCTGAAATTCTCAAATTTTACTTTCTTCACCGACCTACCTTCAAACAATAAGCGATCGTGAGCCAACGGAAGCACTTTGAACGCTCCCGTTTTAGGACATAGTACAAAATTGAGCCCTTTTTCAGATACAATCATAAAAATGGGGGGTCAAAAATTTTTGTGCTCAGCCCTCCAAAATTTCTCACACCTCTCAAAAAGCCTGTCTTAAACTTTTACTTTTAAACTTTATAAAGTGCTTTTGAAAAGTTAAAGCACAACTCTATTCAACGCTAATTTAAATGTATCTTATCGCTGTTTACAAATGTTTTGTTATTTTTTTACTATAGGTACATTTACTAATTGGTCATGTTTAGGACCAGTTTGACTGAGCTTGGCCAGTTTGAGCCTGGCAGTAGCAATCGCTCGATTCCAGCTAGGCCACTCGCTCAATTTGTTCCATAAAATGTAAAATAATCGATTCAAAAAGAATGTAGCGAATTGAAATAGAACTTTACAAAACAATTTATTTTCCACAAAATAGACTGCTTCGTGTTCTTTTGCGATTTTCTTTCTTCTCCATTGTCAACATCAGCGAATGACAATCAGTCAGTGCAGTGTAAAGCACATTATAAAACGGCGAGAATCACAAAATAAGCAGGAGAAAGTCTTTGGGAGCACAAATGAAGGGACGGCTTCAGGTGAACGTTGTTAGGCAAGCTGGTGGGGCTCTTTGCGCCAGTAGAAAGAGGAGGAGATGCCTAATCCATGCAGCTCCTCCTTCCGCCTCAAACTCCTGCCCCATTACTCATCAGTCTTTTAGCGGATAGGTGGAGAGGCTGGGTAACATGGAGAGGAGCTGGGGCTGGCTCTTGAGAAGGACTCGGAGCGCCAGGTGCTCAAGGCTAGGCGGCTCCAGCCAGCGGCGGTAGACTGCTGATTCTTCATTCTCCTTCGGCGTGACGACGTAGAGACAGCCGGCCTCAACAACTTTTCCCCCGTCAGTGGACAGAACTGTGAAAATGGGGAAGCAAAGAGGGCAAAACGGGTGTACCGGGGGGGGGGGGGGGTACGAAGTCTTCATCCGATCATCCGATACCTAATGGAAATTTACTCAGGATTGGGTGCACATATTTTGATCAAACTTTGTCACAAGTTAGGCCTAATAATCCTTTATATTGTCCTAAAACGGCTGACAATTATAATTATTTTTGAATCCGTGGCAATCAAAATTGTAAAATTTCTCCATTTCGGAAAGTCTAAACCCTATGCTTAAACATGCAGTTTGTACCAAATTTTCAAATCAGTGCTGTGAGCTCAATAATGAATATTTTTACACAAGGTTATAGGGGCACAGTGTCCCCTATTGAGAGAACCTCTGTACCAGTTTTCATTGATTTTTGATAAAACGGCCCTGATCTAATGGCTGGCATATCAAAACCGGATGAAGACTTCGTACCCCCCCCCCCCCCGGTAATGGTGGCCTCTTGGTAGAAGTGAGCCTTGGGCAGGGTAAAGGGGCACAGGCGCCACTGGTACGGCTCCCCCGAGCTCAGGTCCAGGCTCCACACTTCGTGGAAGCCGTTACTCAACAAGAGGTTGAGGAGTAGGCTGAGAAGAGGTGTAGATAAAAGGGGCAAACAAACACGCGGGCCTTATTGAGTTTTATGCTGTGCTATACCGTGTAACAAACTGAGTCGCACTCCATTCTGCAGTGCATTGCAATGTGTGTCGCAATTACTCCCATCCCACCCAACGGAAGAGGGAAAACTGCCTCGTAAGAGGGGCTTATAGTGAAAAATCTAAATCAATCCTAAAATCTGACCAAATATCTTCGCCCGAGCCGGCGACGAGGTAGACGAGGTTCTTGTGGCGGAGGACGGAGGCGCCACTGCGTACCGGCGGAAAGCCATCGTTCTCGCTCAGCCTCGGATCACCCAGCGTCCTCACACCCAGCCACTCTCCACTGCTCACCTCCACTGCGTCCAGCTGCAATTGACAGATGCCTGCCAGCCCACTGCAAGCCCTTCCTTCGTCTATTGCTGGCTTTATACTATGCACTCTGTGCAGGCAAGGAATGGGGAACTACGTGGCGAAAGGCCATGCAAGGCCGCCGTTGGAAATGATCCCCGCCGCCCGCCACTACGCCGAAGAGCAAGATGCGCCCCTGGTGCAGCAGGGCTCGCTGACCGAAGCGCCACTCCCACTGCCCCATCTGACACCACTCACCCACCAATCGCCCTTCTGCTCCTCTTCTCAAGCCTCACTCGCTTTCACCCCCACCGCCTGCATGGAAAAGGTGCCTCACGCTCGAAGGACCACCGCGTCTCAACATGTATGAAGATCGAACTTGCTTAACATGTATAGAAAAGCAACCCAGCTTGCCTACAAATGTTAACATAGTGGGTTGCCTTATAACTTGCTTTCTGACTTTGAATTAATCTTAGTTACCAAACAAATAACAGAAACATCGCAGAGTTAAGTAACTATATAAACGGTTATATAACTGGCTTTAGTCTATTTTAACCTAATTTTGCCCATTTGTCGCAGCCCATAACTCATTCAATCTTCCTATTTAGGAAAAACGAATTACCATCCCAGATGCATCAGAGAAAGCTGTATCCAATAAACATAATAAGATGAGAAAACGACAACAAAAAATTTTCGCCTTTTTCCAAATGTAGGGGAAAAAAATAGTGCACCCCGGGGACACATTGAAAAAGTTTTTTTTCTCTCAGCTCTAACCAGCTGTACGTTTTTTTGGGAAATGGTCAAGCTCTGTGCACTATCTTCAGAGAAAACCGCATTGAAATCCATTGAACTGAGCGAGAATGGCATTGGTTTCTGAAGACCACTTTTCAACCCGTCACACACCCCCGTCGTAATATTATAAACGCTTTTCCTTCCATATTATAAATGATTATAACACGTTATAAATTATTTATAATCTTCTTGTTCCATGGTCTCAAGGAGCAGCAGCTGAGCGCTCTCCTCGTCTCAGCACACTGTCAGTCCGCACTCACCTCCCCGCCCCCACTCCCATCACTGGCAGGCAAGGGCGCACTGGCAAAGTTGGAGAAGGCCTTTTCTTGGCGGCATTCGGTGCTCCAGAGGCGTTCCCAGCAGTCCGTGATGAGATTGAGGCGCCAGACCTGCAAGCTGATTGGGTAGGCAAGGCTGAGCTGGGCTGTGAATGGTGAAAACATTGTGACAGTCGTCTAGTGGGAAGTGCTTTAGGACGCCGGTGCTGTAGAGGAAGCAGTCGTCAGCCCAGAGGCGCTGTTGGAAGATTAGGCCTGGCATTTCTGGCAAACAGCATTTCAAAAAGTCTCGCTGAACAAGGCAAAGATAGGAAACTGAAGCTGCGAAAGTCTCGGTGTAGGGGACGAACGAGTTGGAACTCGGGTTCGGAGTCGGGCTGGAAGTTCCGAGCCGCCTCCCGGCAGCAACATTGGCCTATAGAGAAGCGTGACCGACAGCGTTTATCAAGGCATTTGTGAGAAAAGAAATGGTAGCATTCCATGGTGAAATGGTGAGATTCGAGTGTGAAAGCAAAGAAACCCATGGAACGGCTGTTCTGCCTTCCAATGCAATAAAATAGGCCTGCTGAATCTTTTGACCTCAGGAGCTTGGGAAGCCAAAGTAGGCCTTCTGTTGCGCGCAAGCCCGGCCTGAGCAAGTCTGTGGAGTATGCGCAAAAGAAGGATTTGGCTGACTCTGACACTGGAAAAGAGCTTTCAAAAGAGTTCGCTGCACTGCATTCCTTCAGGTATTGGATTCTTAGTAATTTAAAAGAAGCAGTGAATGGTAACTACCTAGAGTTTGGAAGGAGACCAACAAGAATAGCGCCAAGAGCTTTGGCACCTAAATATGCAATGAATAAGGAAAATATGCATTACATAATGTGGGATTTGAATGGTCGTTAGCATAAACGCTCACTCTTGATATTTTTTTTGAACATCAATGCTTGATCTTGCACGCACTTAGCGCAGTGTAATGAACATAAATTTCACGCCCATTTTCGTAACCATAAAGTGTAAGGCAATCGATTCATCAACAAGGTGTATTTAGCATATGGCAGGGAACGGGAAACCAGTTTGGTTGATTTCGAAATTGCCCCACATCCAAAGTTCGGCCTATGGCAGTACAAAACCACAGGGGCGGAGCTAGGATTTTCGTTCGGGGGGGGCAAAATGGAGGAGCAAAGCTCCGACCTGGGGAGGGGTGTCCCCGCCCCCTAGGCACCGGAAACTTTGAAAAAATGACTCTTAAAATTGTAAAGGAATTGTGCACTCCTTTTTGGAAAAAATTTCAGGGCTGAATTGCTGTAAAATTTGTGTTAAACAATTTTTTTCTTGTTGCAGGCTGGCTGCTTAAGTTTTTACAAAAGTTCTAATTGTGCTAACATCTTCAACCCATACACACAGCGCGCCAATTTTTTTAGCCAACAAATGGATTATAAGAATATTTAAGTATAAGAGTAGATATGTGAGGTTTGGACATGTCTTCAATTTTGAGAGTTAGAGCTTCTTCATCCCATCAGCATAGAGTGAAGATAAATCGCAGTGGAAGGAGAGGTGTGGAGGAGGAGACACAACAGCAATATACATAATATTCATGCATCTCCTTACAAATATAAGAATTTCTCTCAGTTTATGATAGCGAAGGAATTTTTGATCATTTCACTACTGTGCTTAAGCTTTAGAAAGAATTAAAAATTGGGCTTGCGCGAGCGGAGCGTTAGCGGAGCGGTAGCGCCAAGCCCCTCTTATCGAGTAACACAACCAATTGCAGCTTTCCCAAAGTTTGGCAGGCTGTAGCTCGTCACACAGACGTCGGAGAACGCTGCAAATAGGCTCAATCGACGCACCGTGGTCGAATTGTGGGGGGTCCTCTTTAGACAAAAATTTTTTAGAGCCTTATTAAAAAAGTTATTTCAAAAAAACTTTTTAAAAAAAATGTCCGGTGTCCGGGCACACACCGACCGACCGACCGTCCGACCGACCGTCCAGCAAGTGTTGCAGACACTTGGGCAACATCTGGGGTGTGGATCTCAACGGTTCTAGGGTAAATCGATGCCGCTGAGTGTCATGGCACCCCTAGTTTCTGCATTTTCCGCGTTTTTTAGGTCGAAACATCAACTTTTTGGGTAAAAATTCAGTTTTTTGGGGGTTTTTTGCATGTTTTTCAATTCCAGCTCTATATTTATGCTTTTTACAGGGTTTTTCGCCAAAATAACAGCGCCATATAGGTAATTTTGAACGTAGATTACGATGGTGGCACCCGTTTACTTCTACTTGGTCTCCTTGGGCTTGCACGAGGCCGTGGTGAACAAGCAGGTCATCATCAACTTCATTTTGAGGAATTGTAAATGGTTTTTGGTCTAAAAACATCACCATATAGGTAACTTAGCACGTAGAATACGATTATGGCGCCCGCTTCCTTCTATCTGGTATTCATGAGCTTCCACTAGGCCGTGGTGAACAAGCAGGTCATCACCAACTTCATCTTGAGGCATTGTAAATGGTTTTTGGTCTAAAAAACAGCACCATATAGGTAACTTTGCTCGTAGAATACGATTGTGGCGCCAGTTTACTTCTATCTGGTCTTCATGGGCTTCCACCAGGCCGTGGTGAACAAGCAGGTCATCACCAACTTCGTCTTGAGGCATTCTAAAGGGTTGTTGTGCCTACAAATAGCATCATATAGGTAATGTTGGACGTAGATTATGATCCTTGCAGCCCTTTGCTTCTAGCTGGTCTCCATGGGCTTGCACTAGGCCGTGGTGAACAAGCAGCCCATCATCAACTTCATCTGGAGGCATATTAAAGGGTTTTTGACCCTACAATTAGCATCATATAGGTAATTTGGGATGAAGATTATGGTATGTTTTTCATGGGCTTCCAC
Organism: Ptycholaimellus sp. GST1_10; assembly: GCA_030248095.1. Lineage (NCBI taxonomy): Eukaryota > Metazoa > Nematoda > Chromadorea > Chromadorida > Chromadoridae > Ptycholaimellus > Ptycholaimellus sp. GST1_10. The sequence goes on from JASANA010010427.1 coordinate 14,024, forward strand.
CTGGCTGTGGTGAACAAGCAGATGATCACCAACCCCATCTTCATCTCCATGCATAGGGGCCTTGCCCCTGTATGAAGTGGATGAAATTATTATATAGTGGGTTATACTAACCCAAAAAGTATCTCTTATCTATAGTTTACCTGCAATTGAAGTAGGGGAAATTTTTTATTCAGCTTAATTTGAATTCTACTTGCGACTGAAGTGGATGAAATTTTTCTTAGCAAATAAATAAGTTTTATACCTTAGATTGTGAACTTTGTGCACTGTAAAAATTATCGTCAGTCCAATGTAAAACTGGATTAATTAATGATAAGAGAGCACCTGGCCAAATTTCTAATATGTATTTAAAATCTGAGCTCCCAAAAAAAAGTAAAATGTATAAATATTTTTTTAAAATATATATAGCAAAGAAAATTTTAACTGACTCTGCTACTTATCTCCATTGCAATTAATTGCCATTGATTATAAAAAATATGCCTTGGTCTAAATTAATGTACACATGATAGTTTTCAAGAAATAGACAAAATTTGGGACTTGAAATTTTAAAAAAAATTATAACTCAACTAATGGGTAAATTCTGCGAAATTTGGGAGCCAACTACATTTTGACCAAATCAATTGCCATTAAAGTAAGGTGCTCGCTTATCATTAATTAATCCAGTTTTACATTGGACTGACGATAATTTTTACAGTGCACAAAGTTCACAATCTAAGGTATAAAACTTATTTATTTGCTAAGAAAAATTTCATCCACTTCAGTCGCAAGTAGAATTCAAATTAAGCTGAATAAAAAATTTCCCCTACCTCAATTGCAGGTAAACTATAGATAAGAGATACTTTTTGGGTTAGTATAACCCACTATATAATAATTATATAACTTTTAGGCAAACAGAAACCAAGGCAAAATGTGCTTAAGCAATAATGCCCATACAACAAAAATTTGATTGATTTAGGAAAAAAATTAAGAAGAAATAGACTTAAACACTGGCAAATGTAATGAAAAAAACTATCAACACTGCGCGGAGCGCGAATTTTTTTGGCTGTTATGCCTAATGTGAAAATTAGTTCAAACAATTTTTAATCTGTAGGCAAACAGAAACCAAGTAAAAATGTGCTTTGACAATCTGGCCCATAAAACACAATTTTGATTTATTTTGGGGAAAAAATAGCATAAATGACTTAAGCACTAGTTAATGTAATGAGATAAATTATCAACACTGCGCGGAGCGCAAATTTTTTTTGGCTCTTTTGCCTAAAGTGAAAATTTGTTCAAGCATTTCGGGGGGGGCGTTGCCCCCCCCCCGAAATGGCTTCGGGGGGGGGGCATTCGCCTAAAATGCCCATAGGTAGCTCCGCCCCTGCAAAACCAGCAAAAAAAGGACCTCTAACAAAGCAAAGTAAAAGTTAGGAAGCAGCGAAAAAAGTAAGGGCTCAGCCGTGGATTGAACACGGGACCTCTCGCACCCTAAGCGAGAATCATACCACTAGACCACTGAGCCGATGACTGAGAAACACGGAGGTGAAAAGCAGGGCGACGAGATCTGTTGGTTGGCCCATCTGTTGAAGGCTTCGGCGAAAGACAAACATCGATCTATTGGGCGGTATAGGTAATGTTCAAAGAGGTTACGAAAGCAAGCGGCTTAGTGGTCTAGTGGTATGATTCTCGCTTTGGGTGCGAGAGGTCCCGTGTTCGATCCACGGCTGAGCCCAAGTTTTTGCAAAATTTTTCAAACCCAATTTTTTTCTGAAATATGGAACCAAAACTTTTGGAGTAACGAAAACATAAGCACAGCCCTCTGCACACTTAGTTATTTTCGCTTGTTCCTGTCAAATTAGCTCACCTATTCCTGCATTTAGAGCAAGTGGATTTTCGTGTGGCTTGGCCATTCAGAGCAATGAATTATTCAAGATCAAGCAACCGCTGACTAGCTCCATCTGATTGACAAGCTGTATGTGAATAAGCACTGCTGGTTGGCGCTCTGAAAACCCGCGAAGCCAGAAATGCCATCTGCCATCCGCCCCACTACGTGAACAGGCTGTCAATATTTTGCGCACAAGATGTGGTCGTGTGATGCGTAACTTCAGACCAATTAGACCATTAGTAAGGACGGTGAAACTGGAGTAATTAACGGAAAATATGGGCGTACAGAGATAAACAGCCAATGAGCCTGAGAAAGCTTCAAAATACATATTCCTAATTGTTTGTTGAGTTTTTTGCCACTGCAACAAAGGCGGTAAGGCGGCGTTTCCGCTTCCCTGCAGATATATGCGATAGGCTGCATTCGCTAATTTTTGCGCGGCCGAAGGCCGCCTGCCGCGGAGGGCAGGGCAGTCAGAGCTCCGGAGGCCGGAGGGCATGGGTGCGGAGGCCCCGGAGCGTAGCCTAGCATACGAAGTATGCTAGGCGAAGCGTAGGGGTCGTAGCACCCGTGCCCGGAGGCCGGAGGAGCTCTGGCGCCCTGCCCGAAGCGGCGGGCGGCCAAGGCCAGCTTAACCAGTTACCCCATTTTTGCGTCCGTCTGTCCGCATATATATATATATATATGTCATTCCGGGGCCCGGCCTCCGCGGTTTTTCAACCAAATTGGCTGATTTTTTGCATGAAGGTCCGCCTGGGTGGTATCTCCAGGCCATTTTTTGCGCTTGACGTAATTTTTCGACTTTCGCCCAAAACTCAATTTTTTGATGTTTCAAAACACTAAAAATCGTAAATCACTGGTTTTTCCATGAAAGTGGCTGAAATTTTGCATGAGAGTCCGCCTTGGTGATGCCTTGGCACCATTATTAGGGCTTTGCGAAATTTTTTGATTTTTACCCAAAACTCAATTTTTTGATGTTTCAAAATACGAAAAATCGTAAATCACTGGTTTTTCAATGAATTTTGTTGAATTTTGGCAGGTACGTCCGTCTAAGTAATATCTTGAAGCTGGCCAGACGAAATTTTGAAATATTTATTATTTATTGATTTATAGTCAAAAACCCAAAATCTTGATGTTTCAAAAATTTGAACATTCATAAGTCCATGGTTTTTCAATGAAATTAGCTGATTTTTGGTATGTACGTCCGTGAAAGTAATATATTAAAGCTGGCAAAATGAATTTTTGAAATAATTAGTATTTCTTGATTTAAGAAGAAGCCAAAATCTTGATGTTTCAAAAATCGAAACATGTATAATTCACTGAAATCTGTTGAATTTTGGTATGCATTTTCATCTAGGTGGTGTCTTGAGGTGAGGCCGCGCATCTTGGCAACCGCCGAGAATACCTTGTTTGACTTGTCGTCTGAAGCAGCCTGTTTGAAAGCTAATCTCAAATCCGAAGGCACATCAAGCTGGGCACCCAAAAACGCATCTACATAGTCAAAAATCAGCAAAAACCAACGCTATCAATGGCATGTTTGAAGAAAGGAACACAGCACTAATCCTGCCTCATATTTGGTCCTTAGGCAAGCAACATACAAAAAGCTAGGCAGTGTAGGCAGCCACAAAGACTGGATCCAACTCCATTTTCTTCTTCCACTTCTTCGCCGTCACCTGAAGTGTTGCCTGTCTGATTATCTACCAATCTCCAAACCCATATCCCCCACTCCCAGCATATTTCCTAACACGGCTAGCTGGGCGATGTAATACTGTCATATAAGACAATTGCAAAGGCATAGAAAGATGAAGGATAGAAGGGGGGTTAAAAAGAGAACGTGATGACTGTGGAGTGCGTGTTGGGCAGCCTCGTCGGCGTCTTGGAAGGCGGGGAGGTGGGGACAGAAGCGGCAGGCGAGACCGTTGAGGTGGTTCTGGGCTGCGTGTTGCTGGAAGTCCGGGAGGCCGTGCTCGAAGCAGTCGCTGCACTGCTTGCACATCGACCACGTCTCCGTCTCGTGCTCTGCAGATGGCCTTTCGGATTCAAATACTTCAGTAGGGTTTCAGCAACTCCTTATGATTTAGTCATTTCCCAGTCCACAATCACTCTCAATCTCCACATTCCCTCAATAACTCTATTCTCAATCAGTACATTTTGTCGGCCTACTGTTTGCCTCGTGTTCATGGTTGAAATGGAAAAGGAAGAAGGACAGGTAGGAGCCGAAGTGAAGGCTCTTTTGCCAGGGGTGTTGGAGGAAAGAAGGCTGAGAACCCAGATGGAAGTGATGCTGGCCCCGAGCTGCCCCGTCAGGGCAAAGTGGACAGGGCTGGAAGTTGTCAGCGGAGTGGGCCTTCCGATGAGCGTCCAACATTTCCTCGTTCGGAAGGCGAAGCTGAAACTTTTCCTTTGATGAATTAGAATCTAGTTAAGTATTCGAAATAGTTACATTTATTTCTAGGACAACTAAACTTTTTCGCTGTTTAATTTTTTTGCGCCTC
>JASANA010010428.1:0-11859 GCA_030248095.1 Ptycholaimellus sp. GST1_10
ACCTGAGGGCTGTCCTGAATATTAAATTAGTCCCGTTCCCTCTTTTGGGGATAGGATTGCTTTTTCAGTCCTATTATTAATGTTGCTATCCCATGGGATCAGAAGATAGATAATAGGAGTGGACCTAAGGACTAGCTGGGAACAAGGGACAAGGGACAGGACAAGGGATCAGTTGAAGGAAAATGCAGAACAACAACCTTGCAAATAATGGAAATACTTTGCCATAATTCTTTCTAAACTCAACAAAATTAGTTGTAAATCAAATTCTCAATGAAAACTAGACCTATTTCCATCTTTTTTCATTCTGTCCCTCATGCACAGACACCCCCCACCCTGTCTGTGGTTGTCCCATGAAATGAGGGGATATCCCATGGGATTTAAGTAATATTAGGAGTGGAGGGTGTCTGTGGCGTGGGACAAGGGACAGAGAACAATTAGTAATATTAGGAGTGGACTCACCTAATCCTGTCCCCTGGGGATGGGACAATCCCAAGGGGATCCCCATGGATTCAAGAGAACCCTTAAGGAGTGGACCCAATTTCGATTGTCCTGTCCCATGGGCAAATTAGTAATAGTTAGGACAGCCCTCTAGCTTCCTCCCCCATGACATTTCTCCCCAAGTAAGACCCCCCCTTCAAGAAAGTTCCACCCCTGAAAGTCCCCCCCATGAAAGGTCCCCCCATGAAAGTTTCTGTCCACCAAGCAATTACACGAACAAAAAGTCTGAGCAAACTATTTGCAGGTATAAAAGGGGAAATTTGTGTCTTGGGGGGAACTAGGCGTCTAATGTCTTGGAGGGGGCGAAACTAGGCTTTCCTATCACCACACACCGTGCTTTAACTCGTCCTATACTATCTCGAAACCGTACCAAATAGGGGACGAGTTGAGGGGGGTGTGGTATATGCGGATAGGTAGGGTAGTGTGGTGGGTCATATCTTTCGGGGGGGGCTTTCATGGGGGGTCACCCGCATGGGGGGGACTTCGATGGGGGAGGAACTAGTTGTGAGCCAAAAAGAATGCCTTCTGCCGCCTGAGGAAGTGGCGGAAGGGAAGCGATTGGCGGAGAAGTGAAAGTAGGCTTTGGGCATGCTGGGTCCCCGGGGGCGGCGACTGGCTCGCGGATCGCCTAGACCCATACTCCGCTGCTCCCCATCTTCCTTCTTTAGCTCGCCCTTTTTTGCAATTTGTTTTGCGGATTGTCGATCTAAAAAAATTCTAGGTATAAATTCTCTATTTTTGAGGATACAATGTTTCAAAATGGTCTTCGTGACTAGTTAAAATTTTAAACCCTGTTTGAGGAGAGTAGAAAGGAGCGAATTTTGATGTTTTTTCGTATTTGGCCGACGCTGCGAATTTTCTTGCGTAAAAATTGGCCGCCTGAGGTGTCGTTGACAGTTTTCTGCAGCTGCATCCCCGAACCAGACATCCCTGCAACTGCAACACTTCACTTCATTTCCGTCCAGGCTCACTCAACTTCAATGGAACTCAACCTCATTCTAATACAGAAAACCAATAAAACATGTTTTACGATTAATTCGCATAGCAATTCAATGTAGGGCAGAATTATAAAGGCCAAGTATGCCTAAATAATGTTAGGAATAATTATATTTTCACTCCAGACACAATTTGCATGTTCCCAGCTGATGCAAATGATTAGCTTACTTATTTCCGGAGGGAAGCATGACTCGGGTAGGGCATAACGAATGACGCAAAAACTCATGTAGCGAAAGTGTTGGTTGATGATCATGTAGAGAAAGAACGGGATTGTTGCATTCACAACCGCCAGAAAATTGGTCACCACGGACATGTAGCAGTATATTTCCTACAATAAACGATATTGACATCAAAAGTGACTGGGGCAGAAAAACCGCATGTTGGCTTTGCTGAGATCCCTTAAGTGCTGCTAAGATGACTATGGCCACGCCAGGTCCCTCCGGTACTAAGTGTGCCAAAGTTGTTGCAAACGTCAGCTTTAGTACCACCTATTTTTGAACTTGTTTCTTTTCTATATCAAGGCCAAGGAAGAAGGCCGTCCGTCATAAACAGGCACTAAAAGCAAGAAAAGGGAGAAAGAGAAAGCAGACCTTGCGTCGCTGAGTAAATCCCTCGCCGAGTCCATCAATGGGAGGAAAATTTTGGGGAGCAGCAACTTGCAACGAGCATGAGGAGAATGGGAAGGATGCTGGCCAAGACGGCTTGGAGCCAGAAGGATGCTTGCTGGAAATTCTCCACCCCACGGCTGGAAGTGAGAAAGAAGTGTTGAGAGAGAGAAAGAAGTGTCTATGGTTTGAGGGGTGTGCCTATTGCGACGGTTGATGGTGATGGTGAAGTACTGGATGCACTGGTAGCCGTCCTGTAGACCGGGACTGATATCAGGCGGGCCGACTGGGTGTTGCAGCACTTCTCGCACGATTGGCCAGTTCACACTGCACACACTTCTTCACACCTCCTGCTTCAGACACCATCACCATCCCCGCCTCCCTCCACACCTGAGCAAGACGCTGAGTAAGAGGGTGAGTAGGATCCCGAGTCCGATGTTGCGCTGGGAGGAGATGCGGCGGAAGTTGAGGGGGAACACGATGCATACCACAGTCTGGATGGTGATGAGCAGAGTGGACCTGCCGATTGGAGAAGAGAGTAGGAAGTAATCTAGGAATAGAGTTTGTAAGAAAGTACCAGGTAGAGGTGATGCCGAAAAGGTTGGCGGACATATTGAGCCAGGGCTGTGAATCCCAGAAGAGGCGCTCCAGGGCGGGCCAGGGCGCCGGTCGCAGCCGCCGCCCGTCCACCCGCGTCAGCGCATACACCATCTCCAGCGACAGCGACAGCACGAACCCCATGTTCGCCAGTGCCTTCAGGCGCAGCAGATGCACCGCTGCGCTTCCCTTCAATCTCCAATATCCTTCAGCCCCATACCCCTCTTAGACCAGCAGGAAACCTTGAAGCATTTGAGACGGTAGACGAGGAGGTTGTAAAAGTTGCCGCAGAGACAGAGGGCCAGGAGGAATGGGAGGCAGTTGCGCACCAAGCTTAGGTGGAGCCAGCGACAACTTCCGCTTCCCACTCTCTCCTCTGCCAGCACCTTCAGCACTAACAACAGTCCTCACCGCTTCACAACAGCTCATCATGAAAGCCTCTCTCAATCATCAAGGGCACGGGGCTACCTGGCTGAGGTTGTGGAGGCAAGCGTTTCGATACTCGGCAAGAAGTCGGAGGTAGTGCATGACTTGGGTGAAACAGACTGCCGCGGAGGCATTGCTCCCATCCTTGCACCCGGGCAAACGGCTCATTAGCCCAGCCGCCTGTTCCCCGTCCACCGTGAAGAAATACTTGCTCGTATCCATCAATTCTTCTATTTCATTTACACTTCTTTTTCTCTAAAGCATTTCTTTCTTTTATTTCATTTTGAAATGAGCTAAAAGAGCAATTAAAATTTTTAAAAGTTGGCTTGACTTGCTAGAATTTATATATTAAGAGAGCTTTACTGAGATGGTCGGTGGTCTGATAAGATTTATAAGATTTTTGGCGGCCTCTGAGGGTGCACAACTCAAAATTAGATTTTTGGCGAATTTTTGAACTTTCAAAAATGACCAAACATTTAATCGTCCATAACTCCTTTCTTCTCAACCTATTTTGATTATTCGACCACCATTCAAACCGTCTCGACGAGAAAAACACTTTCTTCTTTTTGGATTATCTCTCTACGACCAAATAGAGCTGAGTTATTTGCAAACATTACGTATCTGCACTGTTTTCGAAAATTGAAAAAATCTTATCAGTGACAGGTAGGATTCACTTATTCTGATAATTCAGGTTTTTTTACCTATATTTATACGTTTTTTGGCTCCTAAGACAAGGAGAGATATTTGAGGTTGAAAATGAAAACTCCCATTTTCCCTGTCATAGTATAGTTAAAGAATGGCTATACAAATTTGTCTCAAAATTTAATGTTAGAGCGGGAAAACGTTGAAATTGTTTTTCCCTAACCTTTAACATAGGCATACGAAAAGTTCCTGCCCATTTTTACAACTCAATTTCCAAATCTGCAGCTAAATACCATACAGCTAATTGGATACGGGAAAGAAAATGTTTTTCTTATTTTAAAAAATTTACATTTTGAGACCAAAATTGTTTGGCCATTTTTTGCCTATGCTTAGGGGCAAAATGAGTTTTCATTTACAACCTCAAATATGCCTCCTGGTACGAGGACTTAGGAACCATAAATAGGTACAAAAAAGTAAAAAAATCTAAATTTTTTGAAAAGTTTCTAGTCGAGACGGTTCGAATGGTGGTCGAATCATCAAAATCGGAAGGAAGAAAAGGAGTTATTGACGGTTAAATTTTTGATATTTTGTGAAAATTCAAAAACTTGCCAAAAATCAAATTTTGAGTTTTGCGCCCTCACAGGCGACCAACAGTCTAGTTTCAAAAATAAGTATAAAAATGGGGTCAAAATTTTTTGGCAATTAATAAAGCTCTCTTAATTTTTGCATAACTTTTACATTTTGATCCTCTTTGTTGAAGTTTCCTGTTCTTTGCATGAACGGGAATCTTAAATTGCGAACTAAAATAGAAACGATAAATCATAAAATTTTTTGGTTAGGAGCATACATTCAAGAGCGCTGCATTTTGGTTCAAACGACCATATAGCTGCTATAAACAATTCGGCCGCCCTTTAGATGAAGCAGAAGCCTCCGATGTGCCGGATTCTTAATCCTTATCTTGTTGAGTAGAGTAACCTCGTTTCTGACTGATTGGTATGGGAATACCAAGACACATAAGATAAAGAACAAGGAAGAACATTCCGGCAGCAAAAACATCGAAAAATTAGTGGCTTATATTAGTCGCTTATATCTACTTGGCTATTTTGCGTTGTACTCACTTTCACAGGCATAAAAATGGGTGGAGGAAGCGAAAATGTAATATCCTTAGCCTTTGAGATATCTCTATGAAAAGCCATCCCTCAGCTTTTTGCCAAACATGGAAGAAAGGCAGATTGGCTGACGCCTTGTCAAAAGCAGTTCCAGCTAGTTTTCCCCTAACTGACAGAGAGAAAGCTGACATTTGCACTTGTGCTTTCGCACGTTTCTTCTCTAAACAAGGCTGACATAGCTTCCACCTATTTCCAAGACATATCAACAAAGATGTCACACATTTGGCCTACACATTTCCATTACCCTGACACCTTTAAAAGTAACGCCTTTCAGCCACCTTCTGCTAAAGAAACGTCGTCCTTCTTGCTGTGGAATTTGGTAAAGGTGAAGCTTGAGCATGATAAGAGGAAAGAAAAGGGAAGAGGAGAGAATGAGGCGGGCGCCGACGGAAAGGGTGGAAGCTGAAAGAGTGAGGAGGGCTGAGAATGAGGTGTGAATGGTGTGTCTGTTGGAGGTGTGGGCGAATTTGGTAAAGGTGAAGCTTGAGCATGATAAGAGGAAAGAAAAGGGAAGAGGAGAGAATGAGGCAGGCGCCGACGGAAAGGGGTGGAAGCTGAAAGAGTGAGGAGGGCTGAGAATGAGGTGTGAATGGTGTGTCTGTTGGAGGTGTGGGCGAATTTGGTAAAGGTGAAGCTTGAGCATGATAAGAGGAAAGAAAAGGGAAGAGGAGAGAATGAGGCGGGTGCTGACGGAAGGGTGGAAGCTGAAAGAGTGAGGAGGGCTGAGAATGAGGTGTGAATGGTGTGTCTGTTGGAGGTGTGGGCGAATTTGGTAAAGGTGAAGCTTGAGCATGATAAGAGGAAAGAAAAGGGAAGAGGAGAGAATGAGGCGGGCGCCGACGGAAAGGGTGGAAGCTGAAAGAGTGAGGAGGGCTGAGAATGAGGTGTGAATGGTGTGTCTGTTGGAGGTGTGGGCGAATTTGGTAAAGGTGAAGCTTGAGCATGATAAGAGGAAAGAAAAGGGAAGAGGAGAGAATGAGGCGGGCGCCGACGGAAAGGGTGGAAGCTGAAAGAGTGAGGAGGGCTGAGAATGAGGTGTGAATGGTGTGTCTGTTGGAGGTGTGGGCGAATTTGGTAAAGGTGAAGCTTGAGCATGATAAGAGGAAAGAAAAGGGAAGAGGAGAGAATGAGGCGGGCGCCGACGGAAAGGGTGGAAGCTGAAAGAGTGAGGAGGGCTGAGAATGAGGTGTGAATGGTGTGTCTGTTGGAGGTGTGGGCGAATTTGGTAAAGGTGAAGCTTGAGCATGATAAGAGGAAAGAAAAGGGAAGAGGAGAGAATGAGGCGGGCGCCGACGGAAAGGGTGGAAGCTGAAAGAGTGAGGAGGGCTGAGAATGAGGTGTGAATGTTGTGTCTGTTGGAGGTGTGGGCGAATTTGGTAAAGGTGAAGCTTGAGCATGATAAGAGGAAAGAAAAGGGAAGAGGAGAGAATGAGGCGGGCGCCGACGGAAAGGGTGGAAGCTGAAAGAGTGAGGAGGTCTGAGAATCAGGAGTGCATGGAGTGTCGGTTGGAGGTGTGGGCGAATTTGGTAAAGGTGAAGCTTGAGCATGATAAGAGGAAAGAAAAGGGAAGAGGAGAGAATGAGGCGGGCGCCAACGGAAAGGGTGGAAGCTGATAGAGTGAGGAGGGCTGAGTACTATGTGTTTATTGTGTGTCTGCTGGAGGTGAGGGCGTATCTTTTAAAGGTGAAGCTTGAGCATGATAAGAGGAAAGAAAAGGGAAGAGGAGAGAATGAGGCGGGCGCCGACGGAAAGGGTGGAAGCTGAAAGAGTGAGGAGGGCTGAGAATGAGGTGTGAATGGTGTGTCTGTTGGAGGTGTGGGCGAATTTGGTAAAGGTGAAGCTTGAGCATGATAAGAGGAAAGAAAAGGGAAGAGGAGAGAATGAGGCGGGCGCCAACGGAAAGGGTGGAAGCTGAAAGAGTGAGGAGGGCTGAGAATGAGGTGTGAATGGTGTGTCTGTTGGAGGTGTGGGCGAATTTGGTAAAGGTGAAGCTTGAGCATGATAAGAGGAAAGAAAAGGGAAGAGGAGAGAATGAGGCGGGCGCCGACGGAAAGGGTGGAAGCTGAAAGAGTGAGGAGGGCTGAGAATGAGGTGTGAATGGTGTGTCTGTTGGAGGTGTGGGCGAATTTGGTAAAGGTGAAGCTTGAGCATGATAAGAGGAAAGAAAAGGGAAGAGGAGAGAATGAGGCGGGCGCCGACGGAAAGGGTGGAAGCTGAAAGAGTGAGGAGGGCTGAGAATGAGGTGTGAATGGTGTGTCTGTTGGAGGTGTGGGCGAATTTGGTAAAGGTGAAGCTTGAGCATGATAAGAGGAAAGAAAAGGGAAGAGGAGAGAATGAGGCGGGCGCCGACGGAAAGGGTGGAAGCTGAAAGAGTGAGGAGGGCTGAGAATGAGGTGTGAATGGTGTGTCTGTTGGAGGTGTGGGCGATTTTGGTAAAGGTGAAGCTTGAGCATGATAAGAGGAAAGAAAAGGGAAGAGGAGAGAATGAGGCGGGCGCCGACGGAAAGGGTGGAAGCTGAAAGAGTGAGGAGGGCTGAGAATGAGGTGTGAATGGTGTGTCTGTTGGAGGTGTGGGCGAAGTGGAGGCGGGGCGGAATTGCGGACGGCTTAGCCGGCCTGAAATGGGAGCCCCCTCCTGCACCCTTCCTCTATCCACCAACCCCCCTTCCTCTATCCACCAACCCCACTTCCACCCACACCCCCTACCACTCCCATCACCGCACAGTCTAAGCATCAACTATTTCAAATCATCCACCTATTTCAATCAAAACACACATGATTTTCATCTGTCTTTGAAACTGGAATAGGGACCTAAAAAGAGGGTATATAAGCTTCGTCATTCTATGATTAGCTGAAAAGGCTGCGCGCCGTATTCTGCCCAAAAGCAAACGAAGTAATACACGTAGACCTATCTATCGCCGTCTAACACCCTAATGTTTTGTCGGCAAATAATGTTCCTGAAGGGTAATGTTTACTGCATTCATGAATGCAAGCTAAATTTTTTACTTGATTAAATTTATCGAAGTGTGTCAAACTAGTCAATTCACCAAAGGTTTGTCAAGAAGAGCCCAACGGCCTGCGAAATTACTGGTTGCAAAATATGAAAATTTAGAATTTAAAAACAAGCCGATCATTTTCGAACTTGCAGAATTTCTGGAAAACAAAAAATGCATGAACTGCGCTGAAAAAGAAAGAGTCAGCTGTTGGTGGTTTGGCTGTTAATCCTTCTGCGATTTCAAGACAAGAAGGGTGACATAAGTCCGTGTCAAGGACTAGAGGGGATACGTTTGCCCGCAACTGTCAGCCTTTTCAGCTCCCCACCAAGTTGATGCTTTAGGCACTTCCATCCATTCCAGCCGCAGCGTTAGGGTCAAGAAGGTGGAAATTAACGTTAACGACTCTCATTTGTGCTCACCGCCATATTGACGAAGAAACGAAGGGAAACAATTAGTAAATTCGCTAGGGAATGGCGAGCGGAAATTACGAAGCCCCAGGCTTAACCGCATCAAGGCCTCCAGTAAACCTTCAAGCCTCCTCACGTCACAACAAGATGCGTCGAGCAAGATATCATTAGATCTTGAACTATTTTCCTTAATTTGACATCATAAGCAAACATGTTTATCCTTTGCAATAATGCTTCATTTTTACAAAGGAGGCGTCTTTGAACTTCACAAAAAAACTGCAGAATTTCAAAATTCAAGTATTTAAAAATTATTTCAACAAGTATATGGCGCAAAGCGCAATAGGTGACCGCGGAGCGCTTGCGCCTTCACAAGTAGCAATATCCTAATTTTAAGGAAAATTTCTGCTGTGAGGGTGAACATTGCATCTCAAAAGGAAAATTATGTGGTTTCTCAACCATTTTCAAAAGTAAGCACAGATTTAGAATCGGTATATATGACTTGTGAACAAAAAAACTCAAGTGTTCTGTTCAATTATCAGCCGTTCAGCTGCTACTAATTATTGATGCTATTGGCATGTGTGAAAGTTTGTCACTCAAGAGGGCAAGTCTGTGGTTTCTCAACCATTTTCAAAAGTAAGCACAGATTTAGAATCGGTATATACGACTTGTGAACAAAAAAACTCAAGTGTTCTTTTCAATTATCAGCCGTTCAGCTGCTACTAATTATTGATGCCATTGTCATGCGTGAAAGTTTGTCACTCAAGAAGGCAAGTCTGCGGTTTCTCAACCATTTTCAAAAGTAAGCACAGATTTGGAATCGATATATACGACTTGTGAACAAAAAAACTCAAGTTGTCTGTGCAATTCTCAAGATTACAGGTGCTACAGCACAAAAACTGTATATTGCAATGTTTAAACCTTTCTACCCAAAAAGTAATGTTTCAAATGTTCGGAAACCGGGTCTACCCCTCCAGATCTTCCTAAAATAGCATTAGCTTTCAGGAAAAAAAAAGTTTGTCCCAATCCGTTGAGAATTCGCCCGTGGACAGCATTTCCAGATATATATATACCTATATATATATATATATATATATATATATATATATATATATATACATATATATATATATCTATATACCGCGGAGCGGCCCTTCGGGCGGCCCCGCGGCAAAAAGTGGGAACCGGGTATCGAAATATGTTTCAACAAGTATAATGGCGAAAAGCGCAATAGGTGACCGTGAAAAGCAGTGACCAGTTTATTCATCAACAAGAATAAAATGCTACAGCATGCGAAGCTTATGAATTCTCGATCATCAAAAAGAAATAGACAAGTTGTAACACAATCGTGATTTATTTTGGTTTAAATTGAGCATTTCATTGGTTTTGTCCATCTAAAAACTCCACTGCTCATTCATAAGCAGGCGGCAATTTGTGGCAGAAACCATTCCTCAGTAGAATATTCAATATCTTGTTTATCGTCATTTTTTTGCTAAACTTTTTAAAAATATTTATTTTAATTTTTAAATAAATTTTTTAAATTAATTTTTTAACCTTAGTACTTTTTAGGCCTCACAAAAAAATAATTAAATGCTCCAACTGAAGTATGATTCACAATTAAAATTTATCACATTTTAAATGCCTGCAAAACTTGATTTTACCTTAGCTTGATTCAATTTGATTTCGATATTGTTTGTTTTCTATGCCTAAATAATAAAATTTTAGTTTTATTATATCAAAAAAACGCAACAATTTTTTAAATGTAATTTATGCCATTTTAAAACAATTTTACTTTATTTTTTGTTATTTTCTATTTTATTACTTTTTCTAATGTTTTTGTGCTCTTTTGCCAAAATTGCCGCCTGCTTATGAATGAGCAGTGGAGTTTTTAGATGGACAAAACCAATGAAATGCTCAATTTAAACCAAAATAAATCACGATTGTGTTACAACTTGTCTATTTCTTTTTGATGATCGAGAATTCATAAGCTTCGCATGCTGTAGCATTTTATTCTTGTCTATATCTTGTTCATGTGGAAAAGACAAGCCAGTTTTTTTGCCACATGAACAAGGCTTCAAACAATGCTGAGACCTTTCAAAATTTCAAGAATTTTGCCATCTGGAGCAGCCATTTGGCTTCGATTGATGCGTACATATGTCCTAGGTTTCAAACGAGAAGTCCTTCAATCAATTTGATTTTTTTGTGATATATACCACCATTCATAGCTGGGTCTACGTCACTTTCTAGTACCCTATAAAGCTCACAAACCTATTGCATACAATCTAACCTGCGCATCAGTTTGAATACAACTGCGCAGTTTGGCTTCATTGAAACATAAGCGAAATGGGTAGAGCACAAAGTCGGTCTCTCACAAACGTGAATTGATTGGGAAATTTCTCTATGGTACTCATGACAAAAATAGCACCACTGAAAACCTGGAACAATTTGCTAAAACACGTAATTCTTCGATTTTTGAATTTTGCTTTCATTCTTAAATGAGAGTACTTCAAAAACAGAGATGTCATGTTTTTTAACACTTTTTTCAGGTTTTTTCAAAATTTCTAAAATTCTACGGCTAAAATCAAAATTTCACGATTTTCCCCCTCGAGATCTCCTCACAAGCTTTCGATTGGTGTATAAATGTCCATGGTTTTATCCAATATCCAAGGCGCTGAATCTCGGGACATGCGACCACCCAAAAACTCGATCACCCATTCATAACTAGGGCGCTGTCGCGCCCTAGGAAAAGTAGCACATTGTGAGAATGATGCTTTTTGAATTTTGTAAATCGGCCCAGTAGTTGTTGAGATCTCAAAGTTAAACAAATGGGAAAAATTTTGTCACGATTTTCAAAGTTGTCGTGCATAAAAAATAAATTCAAAATTTTCAAAACGTTTCTGAGGGAAAATTTTTTTAATTATGATCGAAATTCCACATCTACCCTGCCAGATTTCCAACGGCAAAAATTACCTTTCCAGAAAAAAATGTTTGTTAAAATCCGTTGAGAATTCGCACGGCCCCGGCCATTCCAGATGCCTACATATACACACACATATATAGACCGCGAAGCCCACATATAAACTATCAAAATTTGAGAGAAAAGGGCCTATTGATCTTAACGACTGACAAGTTTTTTCCTTCAGCCCGAAAGGTAAAGGTAGAGTTGAAACAAACTGAAGTCGGTGGACGGCGAAAATGACGGAGGCTTTTATCAGATCCTTTAAAGAGGCCATCAAATGGGCACGGACGGGGCCTAGATTTACGGCCCCGCTTTTTTCCATATGTCTCTAAGCCTCAAGGCAGAAGGAGAGCGCGATGCATTCTAGAATCTGTCCCTACTGATTGAACAAGGCCTTGATTCTGCCGTCGCTTCACCTCAATTTAACCTGCTTGTTGCCATGGGCCACATCATTGTTTTTTCAGATCCCCTCTGACTGATGGTCTTGACTCCGAATAGTGGCGGAAAGAAGGTTAATAGAAAAAGGGGCCGCCTTCATTTATCTTATTTCTATTTCTCATCCTAAT
>JASANA010010429.1:0-12581 GCA_030248095.1 Ptycholaimellus sp. GST1_10
GAGGCACACTGAGCTATCGGGCACACTGAGCTATCGGGCACACTGAGCTATTGGGCACACTGAGCTATCAGGCACACTGAGCTATCGGGCACACTGAGCTATCGGGCACACTGAGCTATCGGGTACACTGAGCTATAGGGCACACTGAGCTATCAGGCACACTGAGCTATCGGGCACACTGAGCTACCGGAAAAGTATCGGGCACAGAGCAGGGTACAGAGCTATCGGGCACAGAGCTATCGCACAGAGATCGGGCACAAAACTGGAGCTATCGGGCACACTGAGCTATTGGGCACACTGAGCTATCGGGCACACTGAGCTATCGGGGGTACACTGAGCTATCGGGCACACTGATCTATCGGGCACACTGAGCTATCAGGCACACTGAGCTATCGGGCACACTAGATCTATTGGACTAGACGAGCTATCGGGCACCCAGCACGGGCACAACTATCGGGCACACTGATCTACCGTGCACACTGAGCTATCGGGCACACTGAGCTATCGGGCACACTGCGCTATCGGGCACCCTGAGCTATCGGGCACACTGAGCTATCGGGCACACTGAGCTATTGTATATTGAGCGATGAGGAAGCGAAAAGCACACAGCAGCACAACACACACACAAACCCCCCCCCCCCCCCCTCGGGCACACTGAGCTATCGGGCACACTGAGCTATCGGGCACACTACCACAAGGAGCTATCGGGCACACTGAGCTATCGGGCACACTGAGCTATCGGGCACACTGAGCTATGGGGCACACTAAAGATCGCACACAGCACGACACGAGCACGGCACACGAGCACGGGACACGTGAGCTATCGGCACACATCTTCAAGTAGAAAGGAAAATTGTAGCAAAAGCTCACAACGAACAAGCCCCGAAGAAGCATATAAAGACGGAGTGAACCAGCAAACACTGTAGAAGGAAAAGGTATGAGAGCCCGCCACCACCCAGCACAACGACCCCTGAGCTATTGGGTACACTGAGCTATCGGGCACACTGAGCTATCGGCCACACTGAGCTATCGGGCACACTGAGCTATCGGGCACACTGAGCTATCGGGCACACATTGGGCTCTGGGACTGGGCTATCGGGCACACTGAGCTATCGGGCACACTGAGCTATCGGGCACACTGAGCTATCGGGCACACTGAGCTATCGGGCACACTGAGCTATCGGGCACACTGAGCTATCGGGCACACTGAGCTATCGGGCACACTGAGCTATCGGGCACACTGAGCTATCGGGCACACTGAGCTATCAGGCACACTGAGCTATCGGGCACACTGAGCTATCGGGCACACTGAGCTATCGGGCACACTGAGCTATCGGGCACACTGAGCTATCGGGCACACTGAGCTATCGGGCACACTGAGCTATCGGGCACACTGAGCTATCGGGCACACTGAGCTATCGGGCACACTGAGCTATCGGGCACACTGAGCTATCGGGTACACTGAGCTATCGGGCACACTGAGCTATCGGGCACACTGAGCTATCGGGCACACTGAGCTATCGGGCACACTGAGCTATCAGGCACACTGAGCTATCGGGCACACTGAGCTATCGGGCACACTGAGCTATCGGGCACACTGAGCTATCGGGCACACTGAGCTATCGGGCACACTGAGCTATCCGGCACACTGAGCTATCGGGTACACTGAGCTATCGGGCACACTGAGCAACAACTATCGGGCACACTGAGCTATCGGGCACACTGAGCTATCGGGCACACTGAGCTATCGGGTACACTGAGCTATCGGGCACACTGAGCTATCGGGCACACTGAGCTATCGGGCACACTGAGCTATCGGGCACACTGAGCTATCGGGCACACTGAGCTATCGGGCACACTGAGCTATCGGGCACACTGAGCTATCCGGCACACTGAGCTATCGGGTACACTGAGCTATCGGGCACACTGAGCTATCGGGCACACTGAGCTATCGGGCACACTGAGCTATCGGGTACACTGAGCTATCGGGCACACTGAGCTATCGGGCACACTGAGCTGGCCACTGAGCTATCGGGCAAACTGAGATATCGGGCACACTGAGCTATCGGGCACACTGAGCTATCGGGCACACTGAGCTATCGGGCACACTGAGCTATCGGGCACACTGAGCTATCGGGCACACTGAGCTATCGGGCACACTGAGCTATCGGGCACACTGAGCTATCGGGCACACTGAGCTATCGGGCACACTGAGCTATCGGGCACACTGAGCTATCGGGCACACTGAGCTATGCACACATTACTTTTCAAGGTAGAAAGGTTGAAAATTTGGGTATGCTGTAAAAGGATCAATTCACAACGGATTTTGACAAGCTTTTTTTTCCTGAAAGGTAATGCTATTTTATAAGGATCTGGTGAGGTGGAACCGGTTTTCGAGCATTTGAAACATTACTGTTTGGGTAGAAAGGTTGAAAAAGGGGTATGTCGAGAGCTCCGCGGTCACCTATTGCGCTCTGCGTCATATACTTGTTGGAATCCAAATTGGTTATTGCCATAGAACAACCAGTCTTGAATGGTGTCGAGAACTAGTATGTCCATGGTTTTTCCAGGAATTGAGTTGCAATCAATTGGACGTTAAGCATCAGGACTGATTTCTTTAGCTATTTTTGGTACAGGTGTTAGACAAGCCAACTTGAATAGGTCAGGGACTTTTCCTTCTCGGTTATTATTTTAAGGAGAATGTATTTCCTCTAATTGAGCTTTTTTTTCCGATCGGAGGGCTGAAACCAGCAAGAAGAACAGATGGCAATCAAACACGAGGTATTCTGGGTTATATTGGTTGAGTTGTCGTACTCTGCAGGATACTTTATAAGGCATGGCTGTTGGGGCCTTGTACTTGCGATTTCCCAATAAATCTTACAACAAATAACTGAACAATCTTTTAACTGAACAATTAAAAGCGAAATATTATTATCCCCTTTTATTATTCCCCTTTTACAAATCCCGTCAGAGAAAGAATCGATTCCATATAAAAAAAAACGAACAGGCCCGGCGTCGGGGGGGGCGGAGGGAAGCGGGAGGGGAAGGGGGGGGGGGGACCGCAGGCGGGGACACAGGGGGCCTCCCGGCGGGGGAAGCGGGGGCGGAAGGAGGGGGGAGCGCAGGAGAGGGTGGGAAAAAAGGGGGGAGGAGGGGAGGGGAGGTCGGCAGGGGGGGCTCGAGGAGAGGGGGGCGGGAGGGAGGAGGCCGAAGGGAGCCGCGGAGCCGCACAACCCCCCGCCCAACCCCCGCCGCCACATGGCCGCGGGCGCCACGCCACCCGACCACTCCGACCACCACTCAGACAAGCCGCGCCGCAGCACACCCCCGCCCTTCAGGGAGCACCCTCCCCCCCCCCGGGGCCCGCCCCCCCGCCCCCCCGGCCCCCCCCCCCCCCCGCCGCCACAGCAGGGAGAGGGGGGGGGGGGGGCGGGGGGGGCGGAGGGGGGGGGGGGGGGGGGGGCCCCCCGCCCCCCCCCACCCTCTCCCCAGGACCCGGCCCCGAAAAGGGGAAAGCCACGCCCCACCCCCGCCCCCCCCCCCGAGAGAAGATACCAAGAATCGCCCGAGGAAGAAGAACTCGTCCATCTAGCAGGAGACGACAGTCTAGGAGGCGAAGAGAGTGGAGACTGAGACGCCTGAGAAACGCCGCAAAATTTTTCCTTTTCCCATTCTTTCCATCATCATGCCAAGAATAATATTCATTCGCCGGTCCTGAGGCGTGTTCTCCTTCTATGGGGCCACCAAAACTAGTTTCGCAATGTTTATGCAAGGTGTAACGGATATTGACTCCCGTTCAAAATGCCATAAAACTGGCAAATCAGCAAGTCCAACGGACGATATCATCAAATCGGGCCATCTGAATTGCATAAGCCAGTCTTATAATCAAAATGGCATTAGCACGATTGGCCACAGCCGCCAACGGCTTCGTCTGAGGCGGAGAGCCCTTGCCACCATCAGCATTCAGTCAGCTGCTCCCTTATGAATAACCTGTCGATCAATAACATGCCCCCATTGAGCGCAATGATAATGGGGGTGACAGACCCGAGTTGGATCTTGGGCGGGAAGGTAGCGAAGAGCATGAGCGTCTGCCGCTGTATTTCTGGTGGTATATCCGGGCACTGGATCAGCTCCCGCAGGTCCGCGTCGAAGCCCATGCTCAGCATCATGTCTGCCTGTCAAAGCAGTTTGGTTGGAGCAAATGAATGCAAAACAAGAAAGAGACCTCATCTAGGATGAGGTAACGAATACGCTGTAGCTAAAGGCACCTTGGAGGATGCAATTTGTGAGGCGCCCGGAGGCGGTGACGTGGACGGTGACGCCAATAATGAATCCCTTGGCCCAGTTCACGCTGGCGCCGCCATAAAAGACCGTGGTCTTGATGCAGGAACCAAGGGCCAGGTGAAGCTGACCTGGAAAACCTCTACCATCAGTTGAAGGGAAAAATAGAAGTATTGGGGGAAGGATTGGTGATGGAGAGAAATGCGATTAGCAGCCACTATTTATGCCGAATGGCTTCCTATCTTCCCCCGCTTGCCCGCCGTCATAGTATTGAAAAGGAAAGAGAACGAAATGGGGTAAGAAATTGGCAATCTCTTCCAGTCCATACCTTTTCCCCTATACACTGAAAGCTGCAACCACTCAGCAGCTAAACTAAATCTGCGCAAGACAAGATTCAGTCACCAATTTCGTCAATAAGGCATTGAACTGCAAAATGGAAAGAGACCTTGATTGATGAACGGAATTGTTCGCAGCTGGTGGTTGCACTGAGTCCAGAATACAGCAGTTGAACAAACTCATCGGTCTGCAAGTACCAGAGAGATAACAAGCCGCTGGCAATCTCGAAGCGAAACTGTTATTCGGCCAAATCATTAAACAATTAACTGGCATTCTAGAAGAAGTTAGAACCAGTAGGGGAGAAAGGAGCAAAACCATTAAAAGCTTACCAGAATGGATGAAGTTGCGGTTGGCAAAGCTGCAGAAGAGAGCCTCAGGAGGATCTCGGGGTGCCCTTCTCCTGCCTACTCCCCCACTCCTTCCCGTTCCCTCGGAAAAGCTCGAGTCTGCCATGCTGCAAATGAGTCGGGTGGATGAGCAAATAAATATGGGAACTGGTGGAAAATTATTCTGCAGTACCCAGCTGACTTTAACAGTTCACTCTGAAAAAGCAAACCCTTTGCTAGCCAGGCTGAAAGTGCGCCATTTTGCCAACAAACCTGCTTCCCAACAGACCCCCCTTTACTCCGTCCTGTCATCCTAAAGCCTTGCAGCCAGGACCAGTAAGACAGAGGAAAGAACCGATGGTGCTGTTGGGAGTAGGCAAAAGTCGTTGGCGAAACCACAGCAGAATGTCGTCATGAAGTAGCAGGACCTGCAACGAAACAACAACGTTTTTTCGCAAAAAGCCTGCATTGGTCTGCTACAGCTGACTCTGGGTTTGAACATTGAACTCGAGAACTGTCGGAGAATTAACCTGATGCTGACTGTCGCTCTTAACAATTTGCTCCGAAAAAGTAGACCCAGTGCTGGCCAGGACAAAACTGCGCAAATCTGCAACCAAACAACAACATTGCTACCCCAACAAGCGGAACCCTGGTTCAGCTAGCAGAATTCAACCTGAAAAGAATTTTCAATCGGGAACAATAAAGTTGCCTATTTCGAGTTATGACACTCCCATCCCTCTGTCGAAAAGGGGGGGAGAAATCTATCATTGGGAAAATGCTGGCCATGCTCGGAAAGCAGCAAAACAGCTATTGCCCCCGGACCCCGGCTATAGCTTCGGCCACCAGCCAAGTTGTCAAAGATGATAGAGCCATTTTGGTCGGCAAAGTTGTTCGTAAAAGGAGGAAACTCTTTCGCTGTCATTGGAAATAGGCTTCGAATTCCGAACGGAGACTGCGCATTCTCTCTACTGCGCGCTTTGCTATCCATTGCGACAGACACTCGCTGGCTATACGATACCACCCTGGCCAGAGAAACCTCAGAAGGCGCGCCTTCAAGGCGGGCCTCACGTTTGGGGGTAACCTCAATGCAGGAGGGATTCATTGAATATGCCGCCTCTCCTTGCCCTTCACCTGGCCTAATTTCGCCCATTGCGAGGTGAGTCAATTGCGTGCCATAAAGAAGCTCAGTTCCAGTCCTCTCCCATGGGTAACTATGTACACCTACGGAACAAAACATGGGGGACTGAAATAGTCTATCACCGCCGCTTCAGCGATGATGTGCCTGACGGCGGCGGCGACGGCGCACCTTCCCCTCCAGCCCCTCATAGTTGGGCCGCTCCTATAAGCAAGCAGTGAATTCCTGGGGCCAAGATAAAAAAAGCTTGAATCAGAAGCATTAGCTGGAAGCTTAAAGTTTTCGATTCTCTCGGCCAAAATTAGGCCATTGAGGGAAGCAAATGATTGACAAGAGGACATCAAACTGCGAGCAATTTGCTAACCATCACGCGCTGAGGACGAAGGATAGGGAGCTCTCGATGTTCCACTGGTTGACGAAACACCCGATCACGGCGCTGAGGAGCGGCTACCATCCTCAATTGAGACAGATTTCCTTCAGAGATTTGTTTTTCAATCTCTCCCCAGCAGTGCCTTATGATTGCAAGGAAAGACCGCGTAAAAAGGGGAGCCTCACCTGCGAAGTTGCGATGAGGGAGAGGGTGTAGAAAAGTGGTGTTGGAGAGGGCAAGGAGACATCAGAACTGTTGAAGCAACAGTGGCGTGAGAATTTCACGGAGGGACAACCTGCCCCAAACGGCCCAAGGCCGCTTTCATGGCCACACCTGAAAGGCAACATCTCTCGCTCCGCCCCTTTTTCCTACCCTCTAACATAGGCCACAGTTAAGGGGGAGCCTGAAATACGCCTTCTTCCCTCTTCCTCACTTCTGGGAATGGCGCACTGCCCCACCTCGAACCTCCCCCACTATCCATGAGCAAAGGAATCAAGCCAAATGAAAGGATTCAGGAATGCTGCTGTCTCCATATTTTAGCCACTTGGCCTTGCAGTCATTGGTACGATTGTTGCCGAAACCTTCCATCTCTATGGTCTGCTTATCCTTTGCCATTGCCAATTTGAAATACATACCAGAGCCCCAGCGTAGTCCAGAAAAAATACAGAGAACAAAAAGCAAAAAGGCAATCAACGATGGCGGCGCCCAGTAGAGGGCCCAGGGATGTCCTCATCGGACTCCCCTTCTCCTGATTCCACGAAATCTGCAATTAGCTGACAACTCAAGGGGGCACGAGACCCATGAAGGGGATGAACTGGAATCAGGGTCCAGGAAGGAGGCCCCGACGCCGCTGGGCAGCCCGCCCACCCCTTCCTCCTCCTCCTCCTCTTCACCCTCTCGTGGCGGAGGGCTCTCGAGGATGCCGCCAGCCAGCTCGCCCACTTCCTCCTCCTCTTCTCCCTCTAGTGGCGGAGGGCTCCCGAGAGCGCCGCTGGGCGCAGGGCCGCCTTCCACCGCCCCCGCACGCGCCTTCACCGCCTTGGATTGGCGCTGCGAAGCCCGCCGCTGTGCCCGCGGTGCTGCCTCAGCCTTCACGGCCCCGGCCCCACTCCCCGCCCCCTCTGCCTTCCTCCCCGCCTTCTCCGCCCCACTCCCCGCTGGCTCAGACCGCCGCCGCAGGACTCGGGTGGGCTTCTCCAGAGGCAACTCCTCCAGCCCTGTCAGCCACAGTGCCACTTTCGTCAGCTGGTCCAACTCGCTGTTAGGCCGCTCTTTGATTGCCTGCCAACCCATTTAATTCTCACCCTATCGGGGTATAAGCAGTAAAAGAGACTCGGTTAGGGTTGCCAGCGTCTTTGGCAGTCTTGCGCCGGCCTATCTTGCAATGCCAGCTTTGGCGATGGTTCTTGAGAGAACGTTGAATGGCGGGGGCACTTCCTCCTCCTATCAAACAACTAGCTCCCATAGTCATAAACTTGGACTCCCAGTTAAAAGCCAAACTTAACAGCGCCTGGCTCCGCAGGAGGAGGGCGTCGAACCTGGGCCGCAGGCGTTGCAGCTCCAGTGCGATCTGCTCATCCACCTGTCGGTCCTTCGGTCGGGGCCCTTCCAGAGCGCTGAGCGCACTGCCCAGCAGTGTCAGCGCTTGCTGTGTCGGTGACGGACTTGCAGAGCCCCGAGGAGGCTGTGGCGTCCCGTACTCCTGTCAACCAACTTGCAGTGTGGATGCCATTTAAGCTAGC
Organism: Ptycholaimellus sp. GST1_10; assembly: GCA_030248095.1. Classification (NCBI taxonomy): domain Eukaryota; kingdom Metazoa; phylum Nematoda; class Chromadorea; order Chromadorida; family Chromadoridae; genus Ptycholaimellus; species Ptycholaimellus sp. GST1_10. Next base: position 8,191 of record JASANA010010429.1, read on the forward strand.
ATCACACCCTAGCAACGTACCATTTGGTGGGAACCCAGCCCAAGCACTCCCGGAAGCAGCCCTTGCTGAGCCAGCTGGTAGAAGAGCTGCTGCAGCCCCAGCGTGGCCAGGGCGCCAGGCATCGGGGCTCCCGCGGCGGCTGCGAAGGCTGGCAGTTGCGGCGGTGGCGGCGCGGCCAAAGGCCCCAGGATGGCTCCCCCCTGGGCAGCCGCAGCAGGCGCAGGTCCGTGAGGGGGACCGTTGATGATCTCCGCGGCGGGCGCCGCGGCCACAGGCGCTGCTTCTGCAGCAAGCACAGCCGCTCCCCCGGCCTCCGCCGCCACCCCAGCCCCCACCGGCGGCACCACCACCTCCGCCGCCTTAGACCCAATGCAACTTGAAAATTTCGCCTCACAGAATAAAGCGGCATTACCTGCGTACACTGCCTCTTCACCGGCGGCATCGTCCCCATCCGCGGAGCCGAGGCGGAAGGCGACGGAGTGGCACAAACAGCACTTCCAGCCCCAGCCTTTGTCAGAACTCCGGCCCTGGGGACGACGCTCCCGCCCCTCGTTGGCCTCTTCTTCCCCACTTTCGGAAGGCCAGACTGGCGCGACGACTGGGATGAACTCAAACTCGAAGCACTGGCTGCACTGTCAGACTGCGGCTCGGCAGAGGCGGAAGCCTTGGCAGGCTTGAAAGGCTGCGGGAGTGGCTTTGCCGGAGGAGCCATTGTGCAGGATGAGAGTTTCGGATGCGCGGTGAAGCTGAGCGAATGATGTGGAATGCTGCGTTTTGCTTAAGCTGCTGGAGTTGTAGTGTAAGCAAGATAAGATGGGATCGTTATCTTTCGGCTCCGACACAAGCTACACAAATCTTGCCCTGAGCGTGAACTACTGCATGGGAAGTAGTAGAAGAGGCATGAAAATAGCCAGAAAAAGAAACCAGAAAAAGCAATCGGCACTCAGCAGCTAGTGGGCTATCAAAATATGACTTTTTGGGGTAAAAGAGCTACTCACGGACTCTCCTGTTCAGAAGAGAAGGGGCGAATCACCCCCATCTCCATCTCCAACATCACCCGCCTGTGCCACATCGTCTTCACTCCCGGCCTCCTCCTCCACCACCAGACGCACCAGTCGAGCGCCCGCTGAGGGACCTTCACGCTCGTCAGCCAGGGCGCGGCCCAGACCGATGGGAATGGGAGGTTCCCCTGACAACAACAGCACGATCTCATCTCTACTTAGCGGGGGAGGCAGAGTGAGCTAGCTTACAGCCTCGAGGGACGCGGCTGCGAAGAACGGTGATGGGACAGGAGTGCGCCCACACCAGATTGGGCGCCAGCCGGGGCGCGTAGATGGCATCTCGCTGACACTGCAGATCTCGGGCAGCGATCAGCAGAATCAGATTGCTGTTTCGCCGGCGCTCTAGTGCCTGCAGGAGATCATCAGCAGCTCGCGCAATCCCGGCATTAAATTGGTCCACATTGGCCTTCTGCAACATTTTGCCAATTCCCAAAACTGCTTCATATAATATCTGTCTGGAGGATCAAATAACCTTTCGAGAGCCGATGAGGACAGTGGTCGCATAGACCACATGGGTCTCCGCACCCCAGTCCGCCCCAAAACCGGCCACAGCCGCGGCCTACAATTGAAAGAAATCTGGAAGCAATTTAATCCGCATTGGCCAAGTCAGTCAATCATCAAACTGCTAGCAGTTAATGACAAAGAATAGCAAACCAGCTGGTAGCCCTTGTTGTAGTGGTACACGGCCGGCTCAGGCAGGAAGCGACGAATGCCTCCACCTCCATCTGTCTCCTCCTGGGCTCCGAGCTGGTAGCCAAAGCAGCAGACGCTGCGCCCAATGTCCACCTAGCCCACAATCTCATTCAATCAGGGCCAAAGGGGTAAAGGATATCCAGAAATCAGTTACATGAAGGCCTAGGACGTTCCACTGTACCCAGCCCCGCTGCCCCCTCTCACTCATCATCTAGTAAACAGATAGGACGAAGTAGAAAGGCCTTCAGCAGAAAAGGGCATACCGTCTTTGTCCGTTCCAGGACATGTTCGATGTCCTCTACTTGGATACAATAGTACCCAACGAAGACGATGTTGGTGCGCGGGTAAGCCAGTGCCTGCATTCTGATCTCGTCGGGAGTGATGGCGTTGCGGTCCACCACGAAGAGCCGGGTCTGGGGGTGGAGCTCATCAAGATTGGTCGGCAGGCCATGCAGACACAGCTGACTGCTGATTTCAGTACGCCGGCCAGTGGCGTTCCGAGGCCAGGTCCGCCCCAGACTTATCCGAGCACGAGGAGGAGCCATTTTGACTTGAGGTTGCTTAGATTGAGCAGAGAAAGGTAGGCATAAGAGGGGGAGCGAAGAGCAGAGGTAGGCAGAAATGCTACCGTAACCCCCAGACCTCAGTCAATGGCAATTACCCTTCCCGGCTCATAACCAAACTATTCCGCCTGACGGTGCCTTCGTTTCGAACTATTGAAGTCATTTTCCGATATAGCACCTACTGCCATCTTGTGCGCTGGCGACGATTTGGAAATGAAAATCTTGACGAGCAGTTACCCATGCTTCCCGTTTCATCGGCCATTTGCATTGTTGTAGCTTCATTTTTAGCCCTGCCCTCATGGACAGCTAGGCCGGGGAAGGCTCAGCACATTTTTAGCCCTGCCCTCATGGACAGCTTGCAAGGCCCGCCGACTTAGTTGTTCTTTCCAACCAAGGAGGAGGGTGTAATACCTGAGTCTCCTCACACTCCCAAGGCGTGGACCCGGGACATTACACCTCCCCTTCAGTGCAGAAAGCAAGGGGGGAAAGGAAGGTGTGGAATGCGGTGCTCAGAGAAGTGTAAAGACTCTCGGCCAAAGATCCCCCGACCCGCCCGCCAAGCCCAGAGCAGACCCCAGCGAAGTAACAGCTGAAGGGGCCAGGCCAGTGAGGACCAACCAATGAGCAGCAGCCGTATCCTCCCCTATTTTCACACCTCGCCCTTTGCCTGGTAGTGAAAGGATAGCCCCTACCTAAAAATCCAATACCTGGATGCGAGCTGTGGCTGGAGAGTGCGGAAGTGCAGCAGCCTAGTGGAGCATAATGGCTGACGCGTCGCTTAGAAAGAACGGGGGTGCCTCGGGCAACTCATCTGGTGCTGAGAAGCAGACGGGAATAGCCTCTGCTAATAGATCGCCTTTCCCCCGCTTTGCGATCTTCCATACGCTCTCGAAAGCTGCTGGTTACCACCGAAGAGCACCATTGTGGCCATTGCGAGCACCTGCCTCACGACTGGCTGGCCGTACTTGGCTCTCCGAAACGGCATTAGCAGAGCTGCCCGCAGATTATCTGCCCATCCGTGAAAACAAGCTACCCTGGACAATATATCAGAATGAGGCTACGAACCCCAACCCAGCTACCTGGGGTGATTGGGAGCAGATTGCAATTCAAAACAACTTTCACATGCCTGCAGCAGGACGCCAGAATAGTTTTGGACCATTTGCTCCGAGCACCAGACCCCTTCGCAAAGCACTGTCGGCTGATCTGGCAGGGCTAAGAGATGACGAGTGGCCTTATCAGGTTCCGGTAGTGGGAAGCGAAACAGCTATCAATCCAATATCCATTGTCCCCCCTCATACAGACTCCCATAGGCACACGGCAAAGCTGGGGGAGCGTTCAACCCTCTTAGTATCCAGTTTCACAGTGGGAAAGGATCAGCCATTGGAAGAGGGCACTAAAATTGATAAATTTCAATTCACCGTGCACGCTAATCGCTGCCAGGCGAAATTGACACCGCCCGAATACATCCTCCCAGCCTGTCCCTATTGCTGCCTTATGGGCACAGTTGAGTGGCCTCAACTAGCCCTTATTCGAGGCCGCTCTGAGCTGGACCATCTCAAAACATGCCAGACGCTAAGCGCCTTTGTTCGACGCTGGACAGCGCCAACACTCAATAGAGTCCCAACCATAAATTTCTGCGCCCCTGTCACTTCTGACCTGGCGGCAGAAGTGCTCCAGCAAATAGTTGACTATACAGACTGGGGCAAGAAAGTGAGGTGTTTAATTCTTGACCAGACGGTCTATTCAGGGCGTCTGGCCATGGCAGTGCGGCGTTTCTTTCAAGTCTCCAAGAAATTCGCCCATCCTGAAGATGCCTGTAGTGCTTGCCTCCAATTTACCTACCGCTGGACAATTGTTTGGTATATCAGCTCTTTCACCTATGCTAATACCAACTTAGCACACATCCTCCCCAGCACACGACCGGGCAATCTGACAAGCCCTAATACACGGCTCAAAACCTTGGCCTTGCACACCGGCAGCCGGAATACGGCTTTCCTCACACCTGAATGGAGAGATCTCATTTTCTCTCCTGACTTCCGCTGCATGTGCAAAGCCCTTAACCAGACAGACGACA